>VZTE01003320.1:3059060-3117059 GCA_013397775.1 Eulacestoma nigropectus | reverse complement strand
GCCGGTGAGCGCCGCGTCCCGCACCCGCCGCGCGGAACCGCGGACGGGCGGGGCGAGTGACGGCGGCGGCACCGGGGACCGTCAGCGCCGAGCGGAGTCGCGCCGAGCCGAGCGGAGCCGCGGCCCTCCTTCCCTGCCTCTTTCCCGTGCCTCCTTCCCTGCCTCCTTCCCTGCCGCCGGCTGCGGGGGTGGTCGCGCCGCGCTGCGCTCGCCGGGGCCGCCCCCGGGCCGCGGGATGCCGGGGCCGCCGCCAGCACCGTCACCGTCAGCACCGCCAGCTCCGCTCCGCACCGCGAGGGAACCCCGCACCGAGAGAGGCCCCCAGACCGAGAGGGAACCCCAGGCGTGTGGGACCCTCGGGCCGGCACGGAATCCTACCCACAGCTGGAGCCCCGGGCCGAGAGCGACCCCCCCGAGGCACCACAGAGCTAAGAGACACCTCCAGATACATAGAACCCCGAGACCAAGAGGGTTCCCTGGGTAAATGGGACCCCCGGGAACAGCCAGAGCCTCTGGCCAGGAGGGATCCTAGACCAGATGGGAGCCCTGGGGAAGTGGACCCCAGGCCAAAAGGGACCCTTAGGCAGGGGAGGACCTTGAGACAAGGTCTCATGCAGACACGCAGAGCAGAGGGACCAGTTTCTCCATTTATTACCGTTCGTCTCACTCTTGATCCCTCTTCTCCATCCCAGCCTTTTCTCTGCCGTGCAGGACAAAACTGGGAAAACTGGGCGCTTGGAAAACTGAGCACTGGCTGCAGCTGAAGCCCTGGTGCCCCCTGTATCCCAGGGGCTGCTACAGCCGGGAGTGCTGGGTCAGCCAGATGCCACAGTGATGGGCACCGAGTGTGAGTCCTGCAATGTGGCATGCCAGTCCTGCGGCAGAGGAGCCAGCCCTGACCTGAGCCCCAGGTGTGACAGACCCACTACAGACAGGGAGGACAGCAGGACAACCCTGATCATTGGCTTTATTTCTGCTGAAAATGCTGGCAGAGCTCCAAGGAACCCGGTGAGGTCACAGGTTGCCATGGGAACAGGAGGGAACAGGCTGGAATTGGGAAGGGTGCTGGCACTGCCAGGATGGAGCTACTTGGCCTGGGTACTGCTGGAACAAGTGCCCATCACTACCTCAAGGGACACGGCCCGAGGCCCGCTGTCACCGGGCCAGTGCCAGAGCGGGGCAGAGCGGGAATGGGGCCACCCACTGCCCTGGCCCCTGTGCCCCTCATCCTCCCGCTTCTGTCCCCGGCTGAGTGTGCCCCTATGCCCAGCTCCAGGCAGATTTGTAGGGTTTTCCCACCAGCATGGCCAGGGCTCTCTCCTTTTCCGTTTCTCCAGCCTCATCAGTGAGGTCCTACATCCCATTTCATTGCTGCAGCCTCTGCTTGGGGTGAGAGATGGGTCCCAGCATGGAGCAGAAGGTGCTGCCTGTGCCAAACCTGTCATGTATGGAACAGTGCAGTGGCACAGAAAGAGATCCTTTGTGGAAGCCTGCAAAATCCTGGATGAAATAATAGCTGGGAAGCTGGCATTGCCAATAATTCCCGTACTGGATGGAAGCTGCCTGACACCCTGGAGCTGCCAAGCCCTCTGGCCAGCCATGGGGCTGTGCCTGGAGGTGCAGTGTGCTGGGGGACATGGTGTAACTGGGGATGAAATGTGCCCAGGCACACGCCCAGTGTGCCCACTGCTCGTGGGGTGAGGGTCCCTCTGTCCTAAGGACAGCAGTACTGCCAGCACTGGGGACAGGCAGCATTGGGCTGTGCTGGGGTCGGTACCAGGCACAGCCTCTGGACTTCCCAGTAGTGTTGCTTCAGTTCAGACTCCCTTTGGAAGACACAGAGGGTGATGGAAACATCACTGAGAGCTTCCAAGGCTCAAGCCTTGGAAAGTTTGATTCCTGGAACAAAGGGAAGTTTGTTTCCTGCAGGTGACGTGGCATCGATCAATGGGGAGGTGTTTGCAGTGTGACCTTCCTGGTCCGGCAGCGGAGGGAAGTGTTCCTCACACCTCTGAGAGCCAGCAGAGTCAGCCTCGGCATGCTGGCCATGGGACAGGGAGTTTGTCCCAGAGTAAAGATTGCCAGGGTTTCCAAGTGCTTTAATTGCTGTGGTTTCTTTGCTCCTCATTGAAGTGTTAAACAAATACGGCAGTGGTTCCTGTGGGCTTCCATCCCATGCACAACCTGAACGGATCCATAGGCAGTGGGAGCAGGGACTGCAGCAGCACCGAGGGCACAGGGCTGCTGGTATGGGAGAACAAGGGGCCCAGGATGCTGCTCTGGACAGGGGAGGCTGTGAGGGAGCTCTGGGAGTGGGACAGTCTGTCAGAGACCTCTGAACACTCAGTGATGGGGTGTAGGGGACCAGGGCAGAGCAACAACTGAACCAGGAGGGAGGAGGTGAAGGAGCAGGGAGATGACACCCACGGCTTGTTAGGGTCTCAGTCGGGATCCACTGCCCTGATCCCCCAGTGTGGCACAAGATGAGTCTCTTGGTGCTCTCACCCAAAGCACTCTCTCATCTTGGGACTAAAACAAAATCTGGTGCTGCAGCCAGGGCAGGGTGGGGGACACCCGCTGCGGTTGGCGGCTGCATCCTTGCCATGCCAGGCTAGACAAGTGCCACCAGCATCACCACCAGCATGGGTGTTGCTTCCCATCCCTCGAGTGCCACTGGAGCTGAGCAGGTTCAGTGCCATTTGCATGCAGTGCTGGGGGGCACAGGGATGTCAAACTGAGGGCTCCTCACAGCACAAAGAGCCTGTGAGTTCATTAGACCAATTTATCACTTAGCACCAAACCCGCTGGCTGGGCCCAGGAAGGGTCAGCTGTGCCCAACCCCTGGGGCCACGGGCAGCCCCACTCAGAACTCACCTCACTGTTGACATTTTTTAACGTCAGAGCTCTGGGACTGTGATCATGCAATGCAAAATTGTCTCAGCAGCCCTCTGAACCGCTAAGGTGTTCCCTGGCAATCTCAGCACCAGGGATGACAGCCTGGTAATTTATGCCAGCAGGTCTCACTCGCTCCTGAGCCCATGGAGAGGGCTCTGGCACCCCTCCTAGCTCCTGGCTGGGGTGCTGGCTTCCTCACCTGAGAGATGGAGGGGAAGAATTGCCTCCCCACATTGCATCAAACCAGGGCTTGCTGGGGTCCTTCACCCTGGCAGGGGCGTGGGACAGCATGAGGCACAGCAGCACTCAGGGTGTCAGACCTGCCTTTCCATGGCACTGGGGTGACCCCTGCCTGCTTCAGGAAGAGCATCTCCAAGCAGCCCAGGCCGTGATGGACAGCTTCTCTTCTCATGGGAACAGCCTGTCTCCTGGGGTCACCAGCGCTGTGGGTCTCTGATGGGTCGCTGCATCCCAGCTGGCCACAGCTGTCCCTGTGCTGCCTTGCTCCACTGGGACAGTGACACAACATCTGTCCAGCCCAGCAACAGCACCCGGTACCTGGGCACAGAGAACAGTCATCTCCATGCCGAGACAGGGGCAGGCAGAGGGGAAAGACACCAAGAACCACACTGTGGACCCCGAGCCCCTGCAGCACCGCAAGGCCCTGTGTGACCTCAAGCATTGGCCCAGGGCTGCAGGAGGATGCCCATGGCCAGGTTTGCCACGGCCTAATGTGAGTTGTTACTCTCTCCATGGAGAGCTCCTGGCAGAGCACACGCCACCACCACGGGCTGTGTCCTGCGCAGGGACTGGGGCTGCCCTGCACAGAGCCATGGCCAGCACCGAGGGCTGGTACTGGGCACCGAGTGGGGACAGCGAAGGCACTGAGGGCACAAGGGAGCAAGGATAGGGTTGGGACCTCCACCAGTGCAGGCGATGTGTCCAGAGCACCCCCACGCTGGGCCACCCGAGTACCACAGACACCTTGCGAGCGCACCCGCAGCAGGGGTTTGGCAACCGGGTATTTTTAGGCACTGCTGTGTTTCACAAGCCCTCGGAAGATGTTGTAGCCAAGAGGGGTGTTCTATAACCGGGTGATGCTGCACTCTACAGGCCGAGGTCCCTGCTGTTACACATGGGATTTGCCACCTGACAGACAGAACAGGACTGAATCCCCCAACATGCCAAGGCTTCGGGATTTTAAAGCTATTTCCTGTCCCTACAGGTACAAGGTATCATCAGGCACAACCATCCCCACTCCCTGTGTCTGGCTGTATCACCTGGCTCCAAGCTGGAGCCCAAGTGGAAGATGCTGGTGGCATGGCTGGATCACCTTGGGTAATCTGTCCTGGGGCTGAACACACTGTGTCCAAGCAGGTAATCCCCGGGGCCACCAGGATTAGCCTTGGGGAGCAAGGCCAGCACTGCAACTGCTGCCAGCACTCCTGGGAAGAGCCCTGCTGGGTTCTTGCACACCGAAGTCTATCGCTAATTAAGGATTTAATATCCAAATCTCTGGAACTGACTCATTCCTTACTGTCACCAAGAAATCCTTTCTCCCTGTCTCCCTACCAGCCAGTTGGGAAGACAACAAAACACTGGGGCACCTGCTATGCGGTGATGGCTTAAGGAGCTGCAGAAACCATAGGACTCGGTTTGGGGATGAAACAGGCCCTGATTGCAGATGACACTCTGCACACCAGGTGAGGCAGGAGGCCATGGGCAGCACACGGTGTCACTCACTAAACCAGTTCTTGCCCCACTTGCTGCAGGGCAAAGGCTCCGCAGTCACTCCCAGCGTGAGCCGCTTACAGGGCACTGGGATTATCTGCCCCAAGGGCACAGTGGAGATGCCCACAGCCACAGCAGGGTCATCCCACATCCCTCAGACCCCAGGCCACAACCAGGGCTTCCAGGCAGGAACCACAGCTCCATGGAGCTGGTTTGCCTGGCAGCTGCCCCAGGAGCAACCAGACAGGATGGTAACACTTACAGGGCTCTGCTGCAGCATCTGGCTGCACCCGGAGAGGAGCCAGAGGAGCCCCTGGAATCCTGAGAATGAGGAGCTGCAGCCCCAGAGATCACAGAATCACCGAATGGTTTGGGTCAGATGACCTTAAAGACCATCCAGTTCCAATCCCCTGCCAGGGAGGGTCCCAACAGCCAGGGACGCACCCCAGGGTCAGGCAGCATCACCTTCATCATCACCCACAACGAGTGGGGAGCTCAGCAAGCTGCAGGAGGTCCCGCTCCCTCCTTGACAGGGAATAAATTAGGGTAATTCCACTTCCCCCATCCGGAGACATCCTCCTGCCCAGGCGGGATCCCCTCGGCCTCAGGGGCTGAGGGGCAGACCCCAGACAGCTCTCCTACCCACAGCACACGGTGCCGTGGCTGCAGACAGGGCAGCGATAGTGCCCACATCCCCCCAGCACCCTCAGCCCATGGGGAACGATGACCCTGCCGGCCCACGCTGGCCCTGGCCCCAGACACACGTGGCTGCTGCCATACCTGCCTGTGCAATGCACCAGCGACACGCTGCTCTGCTCCTCCGCTCCCGAGATCCACGTGGGACGGGCTCAGTGGCACCGCAGCTGCCAGCCCCGGCACCCCTGGCACTGTAAGGGGAAAAGGACTCGCAGCGGTGCAAGGGCTCACCACCGTGCTGGGAAGAGGAATTTGAGCCATTTTTGGGATCACCAGATCCCCAGCGCAGCTATACCAGCCTAACCCACCTCACCCCTCAGAGGCAGGGAGGGCACCCCAGCTCTCATGGGCAGGACTCCCAAAGTAGCACCTTCCAAGGTGCCACAGCAGGAGTGGAGGTGCCCCCTTGAACCGAGACCTTTCATTGTTCCTATTTCCTGGAATGGAGACAACCTCTAAAGTCTCTCCATCACTGATTAACTTGTTTAATTAGAGGGGAGCCAAAGATCCCACCCTATTTCCCAGTTCACCTTCCCAGGAAGAAAATGCTGTCCCCACAGCCCTGTTTCCACTTCACCCCTTGTTACTGCCCCTTTTTTCCCTAGAGGAAGTTCTACACATTGTTACGGTCCCTCAGAGATTTTGGGGGGGGTTTTTTTGGTTGCTGGACAGAGTTGGTCACTCACGGATGTGGGAGACCTTTCTCATTCATTTTCCATGGAGACCTTTAGGTGACACAGCTCCTCACCCTCACAGTGACGGCGCACAGACAGCAGTGATTTGCCCGAGGTCACACAGGCCATCCCTGTCAGACCAAGGAGAGGCCCCAGGTTTCTTTGTCCCTGCTGGGTGTTGCCTGTGGCTGTGTCAGTAAACGGGCACAAACACGGGCAGGGAACGGCGAGTTCCAGAGCTGCCCCAGACCCACAGCAGAGGGACCCAAGCCCTTCTCTGGAGCCCAGAGGGAAGAAAGTGCTGAAGTTTGGCAGCCATGGCCGGGTTCCACGTTACAGTGGGATTTGCTGTAACAGATTCCCATCAGTCACAGGAGAGTGATGGATTTATTTTTAAACAGATTAAGCATCTGCTGCTGACAGAGCACATCTCGGCACCAGCCGGGCAGCAAGCAGTGCCCGTGGGGAAAAGGCAGTGGTGAAACCCCGGGAAGGCAGTGGCCAAGCTTGGCCGGCTCAGAAATATGTTTTAAGATAATTTGAAGCCAGATGTAAGTGTCTTGTCAGGGCTCAGTGACACTGGGACTCCAGGGGGTCATACTGGCAGGGCAGACACGGCCATGGGTACAGCTGCCAGGCACTGAGGGATGTTTTCCTGTCCATTATAGAAACAAACAAAACAAAACATTTGCTAATTCAGGGAGATTCTTCTGGATAAGGCAAATTAATCAGCTGTAATTCATTCTCCTGCTCTCTCTGGGACAGAGGCAGGTTGGGGATTAGGGAGCCAATGGGAACACTGTGGCCATGGGAATGGGCGCTGCAGAAGGCTCAGCTGCCTGGGCCTGCCAAGAGCCACGGGCTGCAGCACTTGGGGAAGCAGAGGATCAGTCACAGCTTCCTACAAGTGTTCCAATGGTCCCAGAATTAGCCAGAAACACTTAGGAGATGGTTTGTTTAGTTCCCATTCCCAGGCACAGGCCCTCTCCGATGCCTCCCATGCAGCTCAAAGGGAGATGGAGTATTTTTCTTGTGTTACTGCTGGATCCATCATTCACTAAAAATAAAGCTGACTTTCCTGCAGCGGCTAAAAACCAGTGATAAAAATCCCCATGAATACTTCATCAGGCTGCCTGCTTTCCCATGGATTTTCTGTCGCCAGGAGAGTGCTTCCAGCAGCCGTTGATGCCTGGAAACCAGGACTGGGGGGAATCCAAATCAATCACGTCTGAAGAGGGAATTTTCTACTAAAGCCTACTGCTCCCGGTGACATTATCCATGTAAGAGCTCTGGCAGCAGCTGGAGGGAGGGTTTTACCCCAGGACAGAAAGCGGGAGTTCAGGGACCAGGGCTGGGGCACCCCAGAACCTTCACCTCCCCATCTGGAGGAGGGAGGATGTGTTGGGGACGTAGGGCAAGGAAAAGCAGCAAGACGGTGAAAATTTGGCAGGGAAGATCCAGCTCCAAAGGCACAGGAGCTGTTGGAGCTGCAGGGACACTGGAGGCTTTGCAGAGCATTGACCAAGGAGGTTTGGAGAGGGGATCCTGCCGCAGGGGTCAGTGCGTTCTCCCCTTCCTGGAAAGCCGCGCCTCGCAGTCCCAGCAGGGGAGCCACTGGACCCTGTCCCATGCCCTGGGGTTTTCCGTCTCACCGCATCGCTGGGGACACCCAGCACAGAAGGAAGAGGTTCCCCCTAAAATAAGGCTTGAAGACCAACATCCTCATTGCCTCGTGTCTGCCTGAGCAGACACTGAATCATCCCGCAAGCTGGTATTTAAAATAGCAGAACTCCTGTTTTTAGCAAGAGTATTGCTCAGCCCTAAGAGGAGGAGGAGGCTGTAGGGGATCTGCTCGTTGCCTCACTGTGCACGGCCGGGCACCATGGAGGCACCGAAGGTTTTGCCAAAGGGTCCCCGAGGGCTTTGCCGCACGGCGCACGCAGAGCGCAGGCAGCTGCCCCTCGCCTCCGGCCCCGCTCCGGTGCTGCCCCACGGCTGCTGCAGCTCACGGGGGTCACCAGGGCCCTTCCCTCGGCGGTGTCCCGGTGGCAGCGCTGTGCTGGGGGCAGCCGTGTGCCAGTGCCGTGCCGAGCGCTGCCGCAGGGACAGGTACGGCTCGTCCTGCCTGACCTAGTTAGCACTCGCGGCAGCAAAATGCGGCTCTGGGAGGGCAGAGCCTGCTCAAATCCAGCAGAACCAGCGGCATTCCCCCCTCCCTGCTTCTCTCCCTGGGACCCGTAGGCAGCCCCTGCAGGAGTCCCATTTCATCTCCCACTGTGCCACTGGGATGGGGCTGGAGGATTGATTCCATGGGTCTGTCCTGAGACCCTTCCTGCTCTTAGGCGTACTTCCCGAGGCAGAGGCACACAAAGCCAGACCTGCTTTCCATCAGCAGGCCAGGTCCTCCCCCAGCTTGGCCACACTTCTCACACACGCAGAGCTGCGTTAGCTCTTACCAGCCGCAGCATCCGAGTGATTCCAGGTTTGCCATTCCCTGCTAAGGGATGCTTTCCAGTGCCTCCTGCTACCAGGCAGCTTTGTTTCATAGAATCACAGAATGGTTTGTGTGGGAAGGGACCTTGAAGCCCATCTCATTCCACTCCCTGCCATGGGCATGGACACCTTCCGCTATCCCAGGTGGCTCCGTGCCCCATCCAGCTTGGGCTTGAACAGTTCTGGGATGGGGCCCATGCCACAGCTTCTCTGGGCAACCTGTGCCAGTGTCTCACCAACCTCACAGAGAAGAATTTCTTCCTCATATCTCACCTAAACTGACCTGTTTCCAGATCCCTGCCTTCATACTTCTCCAAACCACAAGACACATTCAGACAAGCCAGGCTCTTGCACAACCTGGGTCACTCCACCAGTGTTTATGTAACCCGGGAGCCTCAGCAGCAGTGACCTGTTTCCCTCTAACTTGCTTATCAGAAAAACCGAAACAGGACAGCCGTAGGTGCCACGGGGGTATCGGCTCAGGGCAGGTGCTGGCATCACCTGGGAGCACATTTCAGCTGCCCCAGCACATCGGCCACGCCCAGCACGAGCATCCTCTGCAGCACACACCACGCAGAGCTCACCTGGCCCCGGACAGGCTGCAGTGGAGATCACCTCCGAGAGGAATCCACTGGTGTTTCTGATCATCTTCCATGCACAGCTGGAGCTGCAGAGAGAGATTCCCCTAGGAATTCCCAGCTTTTGGCCCAGGTGGTGCCTGTGCAGCAGCATCACCTGCCCTCAAGCTTGTCCCAGGACCCACAGACCCCACTGCACACACTGGGCAGCGTTTGCCCCTTTCATACCTGAAAATGACCCAGAAACACCCACAGCAATGCTGCCTGCTCCTGCTGTAGCGCCCCTCATGCACCTGGGAGTCCATTGCTAATGAGGGCGAACAAGAGCTAATGAGCCTTCAGCTCTTACCCCGTAGCTTCCCTGCTTGGAGCTGTTCTACCCACTGATCCCCCATCCCAGAGTTTCCCACTGGTACCATCAGCCTCATGCAGACCAGGCAGGACCTGTCTCAGTCCCTAGAGAAGAAACCCAGGCAAAGTGGCTGGAGAGTGGAGCCAGCAGCAGGGCGGGATGCTGGAAAGGGTTGCAGGGTGCACGCTGCATCCCTCCTGCTGCCTCCCTCCTACATCCCTTCTGCATCTCTCCCTCCTGCTGCATCCCTCCTACATCCCTTCCACTGCATTCCTCCTCCACCGCATCCTTCCTGCCTCACTCCCACTGTCCCAGGCTGAACCCACAAGAAGCAACTTCTGTGCCAGCAGGAAGGGACCTGGGGGAGCGAGTGTCCCTGGCTGCTGGGTTTGAAAGGGGGGGGTAAATCTCCATCCCCTCCAGCAGTAGGTCCTGGGGAGCAGAAGCAGTGCAGAAGGGTGGGAGCAAGTACAGAGGAGAGTTCCCTCCCGCCTGTGGCAGCATCTCAAGGATTGTTGTTTAGTTTAGGAATTAATCCTGAAAAGCCGAACATCAAACAATCCTTTACAATCTCACTTTCCCGGTGTTTTTATGTTCAGAACAGTGACACAATGACTGCAGCCTTGGTATCCAAGAGCTCCCCAGAGCCTGGCACCACATGGACAAGCCAGATTTCTGCTATTCCAAAGCCAATTTTATCATCACAGCAGAATTTTTTTTCCCTGAGCTGGTGTGTTCATAATGGTGTGAAACCAGAAAAAGCAGGAATTCTTGCACTGAGGAACAGCAGGAAAAATACAGTGCAAAGGCCCTAGGTTTTGCCTGGCAGTGGAATGAGGGAGTTTCAAATGTCAAACCTGCTGAGCTTTGCTGCAGCTGAAGGAGCCCTTCCAAGCTGTCGGAGGTGTCACCGCGTTGGATTCGGTCTTTCTGTTCCAACTGACTTCAGTAAATGGCAAAAATACGCCTTTAAACTCCAGCCGTCAGCAGCGTCGGCTGCACAAATAAATACGCTTGTCATCGCTTGATTTTTTTCCCATTTTCCAAGTTAAAAATGTTCTGGATGCCAAATGCCACCCGTTGGACCCATCCCTGAGTGTGCACACAATTAGCAGGAACACCAGGCCAGGAACAGGACTGGGGGAGGTGTAAATCTGACCTCAGCATCACTGCACCTTGGCTAACTAAAATGCCGTTTAGAAAAAAGGGAGATTTTTAAAAACCCAACAAATTAATCTGCGAAGAGTGAAGCAAATTAAATATCCACTGGAAAAGTGAGTCTGGGACAAGGGCAGCTGGATGGGTGGTCACACCGTTAGCAGCACAGGGTGACAGGACCCTACAACATCCTGCATGTGCCCATGATGGTTGGAGCCAACCCCAGCTCCTGTGGGAGAAGGATGCTTCCAGGAGTGTCTGTGCCCCCCGGCCACTGCTCTTCCGGGGATGCACTGGGGACACAGACACGGGGGCTGCCTGGCATCCCTGGCACCACAGGGCACCGAGTTCCTCTGTGGTCCCAAACACACAGGGAGGGATCCTGAGCTCTGTGAGGGGCTCAAAAGAGCTGCCAGAGGACGGGTGCCGCCCCCATGGGGAGCCAAATCCCATCTGCTCCCAGAGGCTGTGCGGGAAGGAGGGCGGCCGGGGCAGGATGTGCTGCTCGGAGGGTGAGACCCCCTGTCGATGGCCGGAGAAGGGGGCAGCTCACCACGCCACGGGCAGAACACAGGCAGATCTGCTGGCACATCTCGTCCAGGTTCAGCCCATCCAGCAGCAGAGATCTGGGGGGCTGAGTGATGCCTCCCCGCCCAGTGGGAGCGGCAGTCTGGGACCCCCGGCCGTGCCACAGCTGCCCCGGGAAGGAGCAGCAGGAACGTGCCAGGACACGGCATCAGTGGAATTCGGTCCATGGTGGGCTGGAGAGCACCAAAGCTGATGCACGCCCCCGGCCGCTCACTGAGGCGACCATATATAGCTTGTCCCAGTCACCACAAGGCTGCCATGGATCCAGATTTGGATCCGGGTTTGGATCCGTGTTTCGATCCCGGCACCACTGCGGATTCAGCAGCGGCTGTCAGTGCTCATCCCGGCTCTTGGCTGCTGGGGGAAGCTCGTTAGCAAGTTGTCAGAGCAGGGAGCACTGGTGAATCTGAATACCAGATCAGGTGTCGGAGCTGTTTGTTTTGAGGATGGATTTGGGAATCAGGAGCCGTGTCTGTAATGAGCAGCGTGTGATGTCGGCCGTGAAGTTCAGGCAATTACAGCTCATGATTTGACAAAGCTGTTCCTGCTCCAGCCCTTGCATTGGATTCATTCAGCCAGGGCAGGGTCACTGAGGAGCAGCGGATCGTTCCTGGCTCAGTTAGGAAACAACTGGAAAACTGAGCTGCGGGTGAAGGCTCTTCCCGCCGGCTGTGGATGGCAATGCCGGGATGCTCAGACTCCTCGCAGGGACGTTCCAGCCCCGTTGCCATCACTGGGTCCCGCAGTACTGGATGGGCAGCCCCAGTGGGCTCCTGCTCCATCCCTACTCCATACCTGCTCCTCCCTGCTTCCTAACATCAGTGGTGAATGTAAAACAGCAGCAGCAACAACCACCAGCCTGTGAACTCATTTGCAGCCCTCAGTGACAGCACTGAATTAGTCAAAAAAAGGGAAAGAGGTTTTAATTAAAACTAGTGCTGGAAGAGAATTGTGATTAACTGATGTCATGCGTTAAAATTACAAATCCTGGGAGCATAAGTGACAGATAAAATAGCACAAATTGTTTACAAATTCATTTACTTAAAAAAAAAAAAAAACAGCTGGAAACAAGCACATGGCTTATTACTACAAATTAGTTAGTTGTGAAGGGGGGTTCACGCAGAGGTGACACGGTGCCAGCTGAGGTGCCAGGCGTGTCTGTGCATGGCTGTGCCCTCACTGGAGCTGAAAATGTAGGGATCGTGTCCATGTGCTGGTGAGGAGCTGGTGGCTGCCCAGCTGATCCGGAGGGACCGGGATCCGCTCATGGATGCTCTGGGGGCCACGAGATGCCCCAAGTGACAGCACGACTTGGAGCCGGTGGTGGCACCACTACCACAGCACGGGGAGGCTGCCGAGGTGCTGTCAGGAGCAGCCCCATGAAGCTGCAGTGTTTGCCCACACCACACTGGGTTTCTATTTTTTGTAATTCCCCTCGTTTGACACATTTTGATGATGTTTCTATCCTGGTTGCCATGGTGACTCGCGTCCACTTCCCCACTGCTCTGTATATCCTTCTCTCCCAAGTGCTGGCACAGGAGACACAAAAGCTCCACCGTGTTCCCAGCAGCCTTCCCCAGCAGCCTGGTGGGGCCAGGAATGGCTTTTCTCCTTCAGCTGCCCCCAGCCTTTCCACCCCCAGGTTCCAGCACTAATGCTTGGGAAGTTTCAGCAAATCCCAGATTGGTTTGGGTTTGAAGGGACCTTAAAGCACATTCATCCCACCCCTGCCATGGGCAGGGACACCTTCCACTATCTCAAGTTGCTCCAAGCCCTCTCCAACCTGGCCTTGGACACTTCCAGGGACGGGGCAGCCACAGCTTCTCTGTTGTGGATGAAAACTCACACCATGTGTCTGAACACTCACACCATGTGTCTGAACAAGGACTGCAGCCAAACCCTGAGCAATTCTGTTGGGACAGTGCCCAGGTTCCCAGGCCAGGATTGTCCCTGATCCGACAGGATCACACGCCGAGGAGTCCAGTGACACTTTGGAGCAGTCCCTGGCCACCCAGACCTGCAGGCAGAGCAGCTTGCCCACTGCCTATCTCACTGCCTGTCTCACTGCCAGCCCCCTGCCAGCCCACTCCCCCCAGCATCCTCTGGAGACGGGAAGTCCTGATCCAGATAAGCCCAGTGGGTCCATCCATCAGCACCCACCCACCCCGCAGTGCAGGGCAGGGCTTGTCTGGGACCCTTCCGCCTCTGCAGAGTAGTTGGGGCAGCAACAGCCCCAGTGGTCAGAGAGCCCCGTGTTTGTGCACTCTGGCTTCAGCCCCGGCAGTGCCCCACCTGCTTTTGGGGGTGAAAGGAGCCGGGACGAGGCCCGCCTGGAGCCCTACCCCAGGGGCTCTGAGCAGGGAGCGTTGCTGGCCCTTGCCCCGGACACGGGAGGGCAGCCGGGCACCGCGCAGGGGGCCGCACCCACGCCCCGCCACCTTTGGGGTGCCCCGGGGGGGCTGGTCCCGCCCAGGCGCTGAGCTCTGGCTGAGCTCTGGCTGACGGCGATTCCAGCTGGCTGAGCACATTCTGGTGCAGATTACATCGATGTTCCCAGGAAGATGGGCTGTCACATCTCATCTCATTCTGCATTCCTGCTGTGCTCTCCGCACACCCTGCCCTGCCACGGCAGCACACGGGGTGCCAGCACTGCCCGGCTGCACGGGCTGTGGGAAAGGGTTAATGGATCCCAGGGTTAGTGCACCGTGGGGGGCACCCCAAAGCCAGTGCCGTGCCCACGGTCCCACCAAAGTCACCGCGAGGCTCAGGGTCCCACCAAAGCCACTGCGGCACCCATGGTGCCAGCACCCAGGTCTGGCAGGCAGTCACAGGTCTGGGAGATGCCTCAGTCCCAGGACCACAGCAACAGCAAAAAGAGGGACAAAGTTCTCCCAAAACAGAAGGTGAACATGTAGCTGGAGGTGCCAGGGCAGGAGAAGAGCAGTTCAGGGCACAGGCATACCATGCACAGCCACTTCTCTCTGAACATCCATGGACTGGCAAAGTACAAGAGAACTGGAGAGAGACTATTTACAAGAGCCTGGGGTACCAGGACAACGGGGAGTGGCTTCCCATTCCCAGAGAGCAGTGTTAGATGGAATATTGGGAAGACATTGTTCCCTGTGAGGACGGGGAGGCCCTGGCACAGGTTGCCTAGAGCAGCTGTGGCTGCCCCTGGATCCCTGGAAGTGTCCAAGGGCAGGCTGGTCTAGTGGAACGTGTGCCTGCCCATGGCAGGGGGTGGGATGAGATGAGCTTTAAGGTCCTTCCAGCCCAAACTATTCTGGGATTCAGAGATTTCTTCACCTGCAGAGCCACTTTGTACACAATCCAGGGACAGTGACAGGGCTCTGTCAGTCTTTGCCCTTTTGCCCAAAACAGGGCACTGCTGATCCACAAAATACTCGCTCTCACCACCTAGAGTAGCTGACTCTGAAATGGGTCTTTAATCAGAATCTTCCCTGCCCATCCATTTACAAACTTCCCTGGCACACATGGATTCTTGCAGCAGCCAAAGTATCTGGCTGGTCTCAGCCCTCATGTCACTCTAAGGAAATTTCTCCGCTCTCCTCAGCCCCCTGGGATGGGATCTGCTCTCCCTCCAGACATGGAACTGCCAGTGCAGGTGGAACAGGGAGACAAATGGATGCACCTCCTCGCTCTGTTCCCAGAGCAATTCCAAGATTCATCCTTCCCTGGCTGGCTCTGCTCATGAATAAACACCACCACTAACAACCCTTTACCTCAGCCCTGGGGAGGCATTTTTGCAATTTCTTGCTAGAATCCCTCTAAATGCATCACTACCCTGATCCCCCGTGGAGATGTTTCCACAAGCAGAAACCGCTGGGCTGTGGCATGTGAATGTCACCGAGTGAATTGGTTAAAAATTCCATCTCGCTCACCTTCCCACAGCGCGCGGCAGCGGGAGCTCGGCGCCAGGCACCAGCTGTGCTGCAGCCTGCAAAATGGCTCTGGCTCCCGGCGTCCGTCCTGGGAGCAGTGTTCAGCCTCAGCCTGTCAAAGGAGCAGCGGCAGCAGGGAAAAGATAAAGAGACGAGTGGCATCGTCTCTGTGCTGCTGCCAGTGGGAAACAACACTGGCATCTGAGATGCTGCTCCTCCACGGCGGCACCGGGAAGGCACTGTGAAATACAGTTCACCTACCCAGGCCACAGTCTGGGCAGCACTCCTGGGGCAGCAGGACCCCTCTTCCCACCCCACCATCCTGGTTGAGCCCCCAGCCCTTGCCCCATCACCACTGTGATGCACTGGGTAGCCTGGCACAGGCCAAAATCCAGTGGGAGTATTCCACTACCATCCCCTCAGCCAGGTGGGATGCACCTGGTTACAGGATGCACTCGGGTCCCGGGAAGTGCCTGGGTACTGGGATGCGCTTGGGTCCTGGGAAGTGCCTGGGTACTGGGATGCGCTTGGGTCCTGGGAAGTGCCTGGGTACTGGGATGCGCTTGGGTCCTGGGAAATGCCTGGGTACTGGGATGCGCTTGGGTCCCGGGAAGTGCCTGGGTACTGGGATGCATCTGGGTACTGGGATGCACTCGGGTCCCAGGAAGTGCCTGGGTACTGGGATGCACTTGGGTACCGCGATGGGCTCAGTTACCCTCATGCTTGGAAATGGCACCCTGGTGAGGGAGGGTGGTGCAGAGCCCAGCCCCTGCGAGCCCCTTTTCCCCGTGGGTCAGGCTGGGATTTGGGGGTCCATGGGGGATGGGGGCGAGTGCCCATGGTTCCCTCCCCGCTCCCACAGCCGGCGCGTTTCCCGCGCGCTCCCGCGTCCCCGGGCGTGCGGGAGCTTGGCTGCAGTGCGTTAAACAAGGAGCCTGGGTCTGCGGATAACCAATCTGTCAGGCTTCTTCACCGGCATTTTTTGGAAAACCCTGCAGGCAGGTGCAGGTGCCACATCAATATGTCAGCGCTCTGATGACGAGTTCATAATATTTTCTGCTTGCATTCCACTGTCTCCGTGTATTAGCAAACAGGCGTCTCCCAGCACTGCTCGCCAGAGCCAGGGGTTGAGGATTTAATAACAAAATCATCATGGTAAATCATTAGTTGGTGATTCAGCATGGAAATGCCTCATTAGCACTTCAGCATGTGCAGTGTGTGACTTATGAAAACCTTTGAATTATGACTAATTAAGTGCAGGCCAAAAAAATATCCCAGATCAGAACAATAGCCAGGATAAAATAGAATAAAATAGAATAAAACAGAATAATAAAATAAAATAAAATAAAATAAAATAGGGAATAAAATATGTGAGGCCACGAGAACTGGTGCACACTGAGAGGAGAATCCACGTGCACAAGGTCAGAATGAAACAGTGCATGGAGAGTGTGTTGCTCGGGAAGATTCCTCCATCCTGAAGCACTGGGATAGAGAGTAACATCAGCCTCTAATTAACAGAAGCTTTAAAATCTTCAACATGCTAATTCATTGTTATATTAATCACAAGAACTTTGAGCACTGGCACAGTCAAAGCCCTTTCCAATCAAATCCATTGTGCTTTGCAATGCTTGATCCCAAGAAACTGTTAACTGGGTACTCTGTGCCTGCTTGGCTCCTCTCAGCACCGAGAAACCGGGGTCCTGCCATGACCCCCCCACCCAGGACATCACCCCCTTACAGCCCCACTGTGCTCAGTGGGGTTCCCATGCTGGTCTCAGTCCATCACTGGGGAGCAAGTGATGCTGAGTGAGCCTCTCACCCTAAGAAAGTCTCTAAAAATAAGCTCTTAATACACTCTTGCATCCTGTCAAGGCTTTAAATAGCTGTTTGGAGTTCAAATTTTAAAAACTGTTGAGCTCAAATCATTTATGACAACTTGGGAGCCAAAAATAAATGGGAATGAGGAAAGAGGAGGAGCCCGTCCCCCGCCGAAGCTACCGAGGAGAAGTGCCCGTGGGCTGAGCCCACGCGCAGCCGGAGTCCCTGGAGCCTCAGGGGACCAGGGGTAGAAGCAGGCTGGGGGAGAGGGCTGGTTTTACGGTCACCCCTTCCTGGATGGTGTCACCTGTGCCCAGCTGGAGGGACTGGGAGTGTTTGTCCTGTGGGGCAGTGGCATAAGGGGGCTTTGACTGGGAGATGGAGTCTGACTCATGAGCCACGGAGTGTCTCCAAAACGAGGAGTTACAGAGGGATCGTCTGTCTGCACCAGCTTCTCATGATGTGGGTCCTTTGTCAAGATACCCGTTTATCCTATAGAATATGAGACCCTACTTTAATCCGGTTTGTAATTAGAAAAGTGCAGGGAGTGTTCACTCAACTCTGCTCCAGAGACACGTGCAGCACAACTGTGCACTGGCTCTGCCTGTGAGAGACACACTGAGCTCTCGGGAGAGGGGAAGGCAGTCGCTATATCACAGAATTCCAGAATGGTTTGGGTTGGAAGAGATCTCACAGACCACCTTGTTCCACCTCTGCCATGGGCAGGGACATCTTCCACTATCCCAGGTTGCTCCAAGCCCTGTCCAATCTGGCCTGGAACACTGCCAGGGATCCAGGGGCAGCCAGAGCTTCTCTGGGAAACTTGTGACAGGGCCTCACCACCCTCACAGGGAAGAATCCCTTCCCAATACCCCATCTAACCCTGCCCTCTGGTAGTGGGAAGCCACTCCCCCTTGTCCTGTCCCTCCAGGCCCTTGTCCGAAGTCCCTTTCCATCTCTCCTGGAGACCATTTAGGCACTGGAAGGAGCTCTAAGATCTCCCTGGAGCTTTCTCTTCTCCAGGTGAACGCCCCCAGCTCTCCCAGTCTGGGTCCAGAGCAGAGGGGCTTCAGCCCTCAGGGCATCTCCATGGCCTCACCTGGTCTTGCTCCAGCAGGTTGTACCTCGCTTTCTGAATGCCCACCCGGGGCTAGAGATGTGACCCAGGGCTGTCCCCACAAGCATTGTCCACTCAGGTCGGGTGCCCATCCCTGGTGTGGGGCAGCCCCTCGGCTGTCACCTTCTCCACTGCCAGTCCAGCCGTGCCCAGCCAGCGCCAGCCATGTGCGCCAGGCTGTGAGCAATCGCCGCTCCCGGGCTTTCCAGAAATACTCTGCTCTCCTGCTCACTGACCTTTGATCCTTTATTCAATTTTCATTCTTCTGGAAAGACCAGAAACGGGGAGGGTGCCTTGACACTCACATCAGGGAGGAGGCTGGGACAGCGCCGGTGCCACCTGCCTGTGGCAAACACCACGGGGCTGTGCTGGGAGGGGGCTCCAAGCACAGGGTAGGGGGCTGTGAGTGCAGGGACAGGGCTCTGAGTGCAGGAACGGGGCTCTGAACACAGAGCCCCTCATTTTTTTTCCCTGATGTTCCCGGAGCCGACCCCTCTGCAGTCACGATGCTCAGGCTGACTGGGGAGAGGGGCAGTCGGAGTGCTGGGCACGCTGCAGCTCCTCACCCTCCTCCTGCAACAGCTGAGTAGGAGGTTATGGGAAAAACATGTTTTCCCAAATCCCAGCACTTTCTGCTGCAGCATTTGGCTCTGGCTCCACCTGCATCTCACCACACAGCTCAGCGATGGCCCAGCGCTGCTCCTCTCTCTCCCAAGGATCGTGGTACCAGTTTCATTCCCTTCCCTCACACAGCATCTGCTGCAAGAGCCTGGGGAGGACTTCCCCTGCCCCCAGAGCAGGTTCCTGGTGCTGCTGCCGCTGCTGTCCCCCTGCACACTGCCGGCACCCAGCATCCCAACCCGCAGCCTCAGGGTGGCCGCAGGGGATCCCCAGCTCTGCTGAACCAGCATTTTCCTTGGTTATGCTGGAAACCCGTCAGGAGCAGGATTTCGATTACTTCGGTTGAGCTTGGAAAAAGCAAGGAGCAGTGATAGTTTGGCATTGCGGAGTGCATTAGCTCTGCCCCCTCAGGCTGGTGGGTGCCTGGCTGGGATGACACCAAGCTGGTAATCAGCTGGGTATGGACAGGTTTGGGTCAGATCTTGGGAAGAAATTCTTCCCTGTGAGGGTGGGGAGGCTGTGGCACAGGTTGCCCAGAGAAGCTGTGACTGTCCCTGGATCCCTGGAAGTGTCCAAGGCCAGGCTGGACAGGGAGCAACCTGCTCTAGTGGAACATGTCCCTGCCCACGGCAGGGGTGGAACGAGATGGTCTGTGAAGTCCTTTCCAACCCAAACCATTCCAGGACCCTGTGATTCTCTTGCAATTCCTAAACCTGAGTATTAAAAGGCAGCATCCCACCACAGCAGAACAATGTGGATGGCAAAATGAAACTTAATAAGGAATAATTTCCCTTCTAGGGGAAAAAAAAAAGCCAAATGGAAGCATGTTGTATTCCCAGCATGTGCTTTTACAGAGTCAGTGATGCAGTTCCCACTCACCCCACGTGCAAGCAGCTCCCTGAGTCACCGGGGCAGAGCCCTGCAGACCGCGACCGCCTGCCCCAGGGCTGGTGGAGGTTGTGGGAATCCCGCATGGGAAATCCCAAATGGGACATCAAATGGGAAACTTGTCAGTGGGAACAGAGACAACTCCGAGCCAGGACTAGTCGAGCAGGAGCCGAGCCTCATGAAGTGAGTGTGGTGTCAAGAGCAGCGGGAGGAGCGCTGGGATGTGCGCTGTCAGAGCCGTGCGGGGTCAGAGCCGTGCGCTGTCAGAGCCGTGCGGGGTCAGAGCCGTGCTGCGCACAGCCCATATTGCAGGTGACATCCAGCGGCTGCGGGAAGCAGTGCAGCCCCACTGCCACCGCGGGCACCGCACCCGGCACCGCACCCCGGCACGCAGCCACCGAGCCCCAGCACCTCGCCAGGGGAGAAGCTGTGGCTGCCCCTTCCCCCCAAGTGTTTAAGGCCAGGTTGGACGGGGCGTGGAGCAACCCGGTCTAGTGGAAGGTTTGGGTTAGATCCTGCCCGTGTCAGGGGGCTGGAACGCCATGGTCTGTGAGGTCCCTTCCAAGCAGTCGAGCACAGACCTCAGCTGGAGTTTCGGGAAGCTCAGTCTGCTGCCAGTCCTGGCACATCACCCCGAGGTGCCCACAGGACACGAGGCTGCTGCAGTCGGTGGAGCTGGTGGGACGTGCCAGGGCTCTCCATACCCTCGGGGGTACCATCCGGCTGCTCTGAGCAGGGAGCGCCGGGAGAGGGATGTGTTCGGAGGTATTTGCAATTTCCTCCCACCTCAGGGGGATTTCCCCGCCCCCCCCGCCAGCCTCGCCCCACTCTCCAGGGGCAGCGGGAAAGCACGCACGCTTTAATAACAGAGGTATGTGGGGGGGACAGGCGGCACAAATAAACCTGCTGATGGGAGCAGCAGTGGCACACGTTTTCTTGGCACCTAAGGCACCAGCCCCTCATGACTCCCACAGAGCCAGGACACGATGGGACAATCCCAGCCCTGCAGATCTCAGACCTAATGGGATATCACAGCACCACCTGCTCAGCCCCCCAGCCCCATTGCTGCCCTGCTTTGGGGACAGCAGCCCCTCTGCCATCACGGGAACGAGCAGCCTGTGCCAAGCAGCCCATTTTGGGAGCAAGCCTTGTTTACTCTGGACTCAATGTTCACATCCCGGGAGCCACTCAGCTACATAATCACCAAAACCAACACGGGACCCGGGACTGCGCTGTGTTTTTGTGCTTGTCCAGTAGCCGCTCAGGGAGATCAAAGCCTTGGCTCTGGCCGCAGCCAGCCCTGCGGGCCCTGTCTGGCTGCTCCGTTTCCCACCGTGCCAGGGACGGACTCAGCGATGCTGGGGCAGGTGGGAGCACCCTGAGAGCCACCAGCGATGGTGCAGGACTGGGGCTGGCTGCTCCCTGGAACACGAAGATTTTCCAAAGCTGCCTGAGACTCAACAGAGCTGGGAGGAAAAGGGCTGTGGCCATGCCCTGGCTTAAGCAGGGGGTCCTTGGGCAGGGGAGGTTTGGGCAGGAGGTGCTCATTGGACACAGACCCCTTGCACTGGTGGGATGCTTTTACAGCCCTTTGGTGTTGCCCTGGTTTGTCGTACTCCCCTCTCTCCCACCGTCCAAAACAGAGGGGACATGATTGTCATCATCTCCCTATCTCTCCTACCCTATGGGGTGGCTCTGGTGGGGCAGATCCCCGGTCAAGGAGCAAAGGACTGTGTCCCAGCCCTGGGAGACACAGGGAGCAGAGTGCTGGGTGGCCACATCCCGCTCTGTGTCCAGGAAAGACCCCGGAAACACTGCAGGGACAGGATGCCACTCCTGGCACTTGTGCTCATGGGCACAGACCTGCATCCCACACACAGACCCCTGTGAAGGTGTCATTGATCCAGCTTGACATGATCCAGGCTAACAGGGCTTCCAATCCTGATCTGCACCACAACACCGTCCCCACCATGACGAGCTGAGCTGCAGCTGTCTGGCAGTGGGACAACAGCAGGACACAGCTGGCACCTGAACGTGTTCCCCAGCAGAGCAGTTGGGGTGTGTGGGTACAGGGTGCTCCTCCCCAGAACCGCTGGCACCCCCAGGTTCTACAGGGCCATGAAGGGAAACGTGTCTCCTCTCCTCCTCCTCCTCTCCTCACAGATGTTTTCAATGGGGCAGTTTGTCCCTTCCAGCCAAGGCAGATGCTGGATGCAGCCTCATCCAACAGCCCAAATTCTGCGCACACAGAGCCAGGGAGGCCATGGTACCTTTTGGTGCACTCCCAGCTGGGAGCAAGGATCTCCCTGGCACACAACCTGGCAGGGTTCAGGTAACTCCAGTCAGTGAAACATGCCCAGCAGTGCTTTCCATGGGGAGGGCAGCTGGAGCACAGGGAAGCTCCCAAGTCAGCGGGACATGTGTGCACAGGGTCCGGCACAAACCCACGCCCGATTCCAGGAGCTCATGGCAAATGCAAAAGGGCTTAAAGGGGCCCTGGGCACTCGGGCAGTCTCCATCCCTGAGGGAGCCAAGCTGGAGACCTCTGCGCCATTCCCACGGGACAGCTGATGCTCCCCAAGGTGACAGCCTCAGATGAGCCCCCCAAAAAGTGCTGAGAGACTGAGAGACAGAGAGTGTCTCCAGCTGCCTCTCTGCACCATGTGCCAGGTCTACTGGCCCCATCACCATCTTTTGTCCTTTGAGCAGCAAAAAACCTGGACCAACACCAGAAGGAATTGCAGCCACAGCCACTTGGAGCCCATGGCCACAGGGAACATAGGCCTTGATGTCCCGCACATGCAGGAACTCCCACAGCTCACTCTCCTCCAACAGGAACTATAGAGATGTTTTCGTTTGGAAAAAATATGCTATTTCCACCTGAAATGTCATCCTGTGCTCATTCCATGCTTGGGAAAGGGCAGCAAAGCCCTGGGAAGCAGCAAGTGAGGAGGAAAGAGAGGCTGGGAGAAGGACAGGGAGGATGTAGGGCACCTGAATCAACACAAGGTACTGGTATTGACAGCTGCTTTATCACCTCCACCCTTCTCATCGCTGCTGCCAAACCCCGTGTACATCCATGACCAAAGGACAGGAGGTCCCTGGCTGCAGGGCTGTTGAGACAGGACAACCAGCCTGGCACCACCCGGAGCGCTCGGGGGTTCGTGTGCTGCTGACTCACACCAGGAGAATCTCTGGCCCAACCCAGGTCCCCTCACATGCCTGGCGCGGGACCGTTCCCGCCACTCGCTAACTCCTTCACAGAGCTGCCCAATGCCATGGCAAGCTCACACATGCCCAGGATGGGAGTGGAGATCTGGATTTCTCAGCTCCAGCCTCGGCTGCACTGGAGCTGAAAGCAGGAGGGTTGGGGCACTCCAGAGTGAAGGTGCTGGTGACCAGGGCTGGTCACGGCCCTCCAGACATCCTTGGCTCCACTGTGTGGCAAGGAATGCCCATGACTGACCAGGACAGACCAGATTCAGCTGCTCTTCTCGAGCATGGGATGGGAGGAACCACTCAGGAGAGATCTGAAGGACAGCATGGGAACATGGTGACACAGGGGGAACTGCCTTGGGGCACAGGATGGGGTGTCACCACTGGCACAGGGGGCCCCAACACCTCTCTGAGCAGCCAGAGCAGGAACAGTGGTACCAGACCCTTCCCCTGCCAGGATGAGGTTTTCCTGCCTTTCGGGAGCGGGGGACCCCCAGCCCCAGTCCCACGGCACCGCGGCAGTGGCGAGCTGGGGACCGTGGCGGCTGTGGGTGCCTTTCTGCAGCGTCAGGCGAATCCGCCCGGCTGCACCCCTGCGATTTATTCAGCTTAATCCGACGGCGGGCAGGTCCCACCCGCGCCCCGCCGGCCGGGTGCCGGCTCAGCCCCGCGGGCGCGCGGCCCAGGGGGACGGTCCCTCCCCGCAGGGAGGGGACTGAGTTATGAAAGTTGTGAATGGGGAGTGTCCGGGGGGCTGGAGCAGAGGAAGCCCAGGGGCGCGGGGCACTCGCTGCGGGCAGCGCGGGCAGGCTGGGCTGCGGCACCCCGAGGTCCCCACGACGCCTCCCGCCGCCGTCCCGCTCCCCGCAGACAACGCCGACCGGGAGAAGAGGCACTCGATGATACCCCAACCTCTATCCCCTCGTTACCGCACCGGCTGGCTTCCTGGGGTTTATATCCCCCTGTTCCGAGGGGAGCGTCTCCTGAGGTCACTCTCGTGCCCTTATCACTTTTCCAGCCCAGCTTCTTCACTGTAACTGTTGGACGGAGAACTGATAAGGGTATGCGAGTGACACGAGCAACCGTCTTGACACGTCGGCCCCTGGTGGCCCCCGGGCTATCCCGGCTCCGGCTGCGGCTCCAGCTGCAGCAGGCAGCCGTGCCTGCGCGGCTCCAGATGTTGGCTCAGGATAAACCGACGGCAAAGCAAATGCAGGGGATACAGAAGTATCTTTTTTCACTGAAACCTGGCAGGTCCCGTCACTCCGGGATTTTCCCTTTCAGCATCTGCAGCAGGTTTCCAGCAGGAAAATGCATATTTTTGGAAAAGGTCTTGAAGTGCTTTTTAATGTGTTACTGTTCACTTATGTTTCAGTGAAGCTAGCTCGGAACTCTTTGGGATCAATGTAAAGAGTAATCACAAAAGTAAGAAATGAGTGTAAAACTCCTGTGCTTTCCTGTGCCTGGAATTGTTCCTGTTAAATGCTATTTATTCCCAACATTTCCCTGATTTTCTAGGTGAGTTCCTGCCAGCCGTCTCCAGCCACTACGGGTGAAGGAAATTACGAACATCCCAGAGGGACAAGGGCAGCGAACCCCAGGATGAGGTAAGGGGGTGTCTGTTCGGCAGAGCCCTGTGCTCCCATATGGCTTGGGGTGCTGCTGCAGCACAGCCCGTGTCCTGCTGAGCCTGGCGTCGCCGGGGGTCCCACAGGGGCTGCCCCTGCATGACAAACTGATGCTCTAAAGCAGCCAGGAATCCCTTCACGTCCATCCTCTTTTTCCCAGTTTTGCAGCCATTCCCATCAGTCAGATCTTTCCTGCCTCCACTAAAGCATTCTGCAGAGTGTGTGCCAGCACGCTGGCGTTCTGGGGTGCTTGTGTGGCTGGGTTGAGAGGAAAGAGCCAGCGCCAGCACAGGGAGGAGGTTTCTTTCCATAGGGGATACAGCCTGGCCTGTCCGAAACCTATCGGCTGCATGGCCCACACCCCAGGGCTGCCCTGGCCCCACATGACCCCCACAGCCATCGACTACTGCAGCCCCACGGGGCTCCCCAAAACATTGCCACCCCCACAGAACTCCCCTGCAGCTCCCTGCACACCCTGCTGCTTGACAAAGGCTGGAGGGGGATCCCAGAGCCTCATGGGGGTGGGTGCCCCAGATCCCCTTAATTTCCAGATGCAGGCATCAGGGCAGGGATCAAAGCGGAGGAGCAGATCTATGTCAGGCACTGTGTGCACAGGCTGGCCTGGCGAGGGGATGCACCCCTAAACCCAGACCCTCCTGCTCCCGAGCTTGGGGCTCATCCTGGCCCCTGGCTTGGCCCCGGACACTGACTTGGAGGCACAGCCCCAGTGTGGGAGTCTTGGCCCCCGGGCTCAT
The DNA here is from genome assembly GCA_013397775.1 of Eulacestoma nigropectus. Taxonomy (NCBI): domain Eukaryota; kingdom Metazoa; phylum Chordata; class Aves; order Passeriformes; genus Eulacestoma; species Eulacestoma nigropectus. The sequence goes on along the minus strand of VZTE01003320.1, from coordinate 3,091,949 downwards.
CTGGTGGCCACATTGCTGCGCACCAGGCACAGCTCCCTTCTCCTGCTGCAGCCCTTCAGGGAGAGCTGGACTGTGCCCTGGGTGTTCCCCCCGACTGCAGGTGGCCCCACGGCAGCCTCCGCTATGGCCGGGGATCGAGGGCTCTGCTGCCCCAGTCCCCGAGCATCCTCTTAGAGCAGAGAGGGAAGTGTCAGTGTTTGGGATAGGCTCTGTCTCGCTTCGTCAATGGCTTTTTCTCCCCCCCAGTGACTCCGGACCCAGGCCAAGGGAGGCAGGATGTGACCCCCCACACCACAGCTCTGGGCAGACAAGTCAGTGGGCTGGCACCAGTGGGTTTGGAGCACTTGGAGGTCCCAGGACTTCCCCTCAGCCCATCCGTCCTCTGGGAGCTGGAGGGGCAGAGCACTGCTCTACACACAGCCCACACTGCCCCTCGGGCTGCTCCTGTTGCCCAGGGAGGTGTGGAGGTGGCAGAGAACCCACAAAATGAAGTGAGGGAAGAGGAAGATCATCCCCACCATCCCTCTGTGAGCTGGTCCAGGGACAAAACCGGAGCGGTCATGGCATCCCTTGGCACTGGGGGTCTTCTCTGGGGAGCACCAGGAGCTTCCGGGAGCCCCAAACTGGCCAGGGTGAGTGTCCGAAGCTACGGGGAACCCTGAAATGGATGGAGTGAGCACCTAGAGCCTCCAGGAGCCCCAGATGTGAGTGCTTGCGTTCTGACAGCCGCTTCTGCATGAGGGGTTCAGCGGGGGGGCGGGACCTCATGTGATCCCTCTGCAAACAGCCGCCGGCGGGCTGCCAGTGTGTATTTGGCTGCGCCCCGTGGCAGGTGGGGTGATCAGCCATGAAAAGACGGCTTAGCGCCACCGGAAAACTCCTGAGGCAGCCGAATTCCCCGCGCCGGCCCCAGCCCAGCCCCGGCCGCGGGGAGCCGGGCCAGGGCAGCGCGGCCGGGGGGAGAAGGGGCAGAGCGGGGGCGATGGCTGAGCCAGCACCGGTGCTGCTGCCGCGCAGCCGCTTCTCGCCCTGAGCACGTAGCCCTGATATTAAAGTCATGAATAGGAAATTCCACTTCTCCAGAAAAAAACAGAAGCCGGATATTTCATAAGTGTCCTAGCGGACATGAAAGCCGCACCAGGAAATTTCACTCAGCAGAGATATTAAAGTTGAGGCAGCCCTTGGGGCAGCCGGGGCCAAGCACCCGGAGCCCTGTACAGGGCGAGGGACGGCTGCGGGGACACGCGTGTGCTGCGGCCCCTGCACATTCCACCGTCCCTCGTGTCCCTGTCCCTGCCAGCCCTGCCTCAGCCCCCCTTCCCTCTGCAATAGGTGATCTCAGGTCTAGCACAGCCCACCCCTCCCACCCACAGCATTCCCAGTGGGAAAGCAAAGCCCCCTCCCTTGCAGCCACAGCCCTGGTGCTGCCAGGCTGAGGTCACCGAGCCTACCATGGGCAATGTGGGTCCTGCCTGCACCGAGCCTGCTGCGGGCAGCATGTGCTACACCCTCACTGTCCACCTGTGCCCTGATAACAGAGGTAACTGGCTGCAAGGCCAGGCACCAAAGTGCCCAAGAGTTTCTTCCCAACACAGCCAAGCCAGCACCGATACCCTCATCCACCCCATCATCCTTTCCCAGCAAAGCCCACCAGCACAACTTGCTTCCTCCCCAGAGGGAGACGGGATGGGGAACGGGGATAATTGCCCGCTCTGTCCGGAGTGGCAGCACATCTACAGGCGTTGTGGGAGCAGGGGGGAGAGACGACTGGGAACAGCGTGAAGCTGCCCTGGCACTGCTGAGTCATGTCATGTCTTGTGCCTGTGGCTGCCTGCGTTTGCTCCATGCTCCACGCTCCGTCCCACACGGAGCACGAACAACTGGGAGCTCTGGGGGAGGCAGAGCCACACAGGGGTTCATTGTGGGGTCCCTTGCCCACCCACTGGACACAACATGTGCCTTTGATCACCCACAGGCCAACGACCTCCCTTGGAACGCCCCTCGAAGGAGGGAGACAGGCAATGGCTACACAGGCTCTGGCACCACTGCTGCAGCTGGGGCACAGGAGTCAAGTGCTCAGGGGGGACCCCACAAAGGGGGCAGCAGCCGAGCCCCCATCAGGGCAAATGGCAGACCAGGGTCCCACGGGGGGCTGCACTGGGGTGGGGGGTCTGCTACCCCAGGGAAGGGGAGTGACACTGGCCCCGAGCACAGCGCAGCATCGCTCACCCGGTGCTGCCAGGGAGCGCCGCCCCCACAGGCACTGAGCACAGCTAATTGCAGGTTATTGCGCTGCTCTGTCATTAAATATGGATCAGTTCTCTTCCGACACACACTCCGAGGAGTGCAAACTTGGATCTCCTTCTGCCTCCGCTCAGCGCCTCTCCTCACCTGCCAGCAGCCACAGCACAGCAGCGGGTGCAGCTTGCACTGTGTCACGGTGGTGGCAGAGGGTGCAGTGTGGTTTGGGTTGGGAGGGACCTTAAATCTCATCTCATTCCAACCCCCTGCCATGGGCAGGGACATCTTCCACTATCCCAAGTTGCTCTAATCCCCATCCACCCTAGCCTGGAACGCTGCCAGGGATCCAGGGGCAGCCACAGCTTCTCTGGGAAACCTGTGACAGGGCCTCACCACCCTCACAGGGAACAATTCCTTCCCAATATCCCATCTATTCCTGCCCTCTGGCAGTGGGAAGCCATTCCGCCTTGTTCTGGCACTCCGGGCCCTTGTCCCAAGTCCCTTTTCAACTCTCCTGGAGCCCCTTTAGGCACTGGAAGGAGCTCTAAGGTCTTCCCAGAGCTTTCTCTTCTCCAGGCTGAAGACATTTCATCCCTCAGCTTTGGCTGAGTCAGGATCCAGCTGCCCAGATCCTGGGCTTTATCTCAAATTCAGTCTGGAGCCCCACACCTCTGCCATTCCCAGGGACCAGGCACTGACATTTCCCTGTACCTGTTCCCTGTGGGGATTAATCAGAATTAGGAGTTAACCCCAAGAGCATTGTAATGGCTTCTCGAGAGAAAACAAGTTTCTAAAATTAAAAAAGCAAAATGAGAGAATGGAATATTTTTGCATTGATTTTCTTGCTATGAATATTTATAAAACTTAGTTTAATAATATTAAGAAAATACAGGAGAGTGCTGGGTGAGAACTGCCGTCTGCATCCCCATCCCATGGCAAGGCACATGTCGGACCTCAGCGCCTGTGCCCTGCCAGGATTGGAGCTGCAGCATTGATTCAGAGCAGGGAATCACCTATCCAAAAACCAGAAAACCCATGGAAAGACCCCCAAAACCACAAGAAACTCATTGCCTATTGCCACAAGCAACAAACACAGTGCCCAGAGAGTCCAAGCATATTTTTCTCCCTGCTGCATCACTGCACACTCTCATCTTAATTGGTAAATAATCACACAAATTGCACTGTCTCCATTCCTTCTATGCCTGCCCAGGAAACTGTGGCTGCCCTATCCATGGAAGTGTCCAAGGCCAGGGCTCAGAGCAACCTGGGATAGTGGAAGGTGTCCCTGCCACGGCAGGGGGTTGGAATGAGATGAGCTTTAAGGTCCCTTCCAATCCAAACCATTCTGGGACTCAGTGATTCACCCATTACAGCACAAGTGGCCTCATCTTCTGCCACCACCCACAGATATTCATTCCCTTCTGCCAGCATCTGGTGATTTCCACCCTAGTATCAAGGGAATTTCCAGCCTTTCGATGTAAGGGGTTCTCTGCTGCCCCTCTGGAGCACATCCAGGTGAAAAACCCCCCGTGGAGGTGCAAGAATTGCAGATTACAAAGGGAAAAGCATGGAGAAGTGCAGGGAGAGAAATGCGTTGTCAAGGCAACAGCAACTGTAGGATTGGGAGAGGGAAGGAGAGGGGAACAGGGGTACCCGGGGCTCCAGTGACTGACACCAGGGCACAGGAAGCCAAGGGTGAGGACAGGGAGAGAAACACTACCCCCTGCCCCTCTGCCCACCAGGACAGCTCCCAGCCCTGCTCCCAGTGAGGGAGGGTGATTCAGAGCCCCACAGCATCCCCAGAGCCCATCACCTGCATTCTGCCCGGTCCCACAGCCCAGCTCCCCAGAGCCCAGTGCTCAGGGTCCAAGGGACAGAAGCTGCCGCTCTCCAAGGCCCAGCAATTGAGCAAATGCCACCGGTGACTCAAAGGGGAGCAGCTCTGGCTGGACCACCACAGTCCTATTTTCAGACCTTTCAACAGTTTGTCAGAGTCTGAGTCAAACCAACTCCCCACACTGTGGAGCAGAGTCTGGAGAGATCCCTATCCCACCCATCTCCAAACCCTCCCACTTACAGGAAAGGTTGAAACTTTGTTCATGGGTCAGAGGGGCATGGAAGTCCCCAGCTCAGGGAGGGGACAGCAGGCACAGTCACCTGTGAGGTCCATGGTGACCAGTGCAGCTACAGAGCTGCCAATCTGACACAGATCCAGCCTTGGATCCAAGTTCACCACGACAGCAGTGAGAGTGCAGGCATGATCAGGGCACAGGGAATCCTTTGCACTCATGTACCTACAGACCCTGGTGTGCAAAGAGCTGTCACCATCCCCTCAGTCAGGAGCCAGGACAGGGAGAGGGGACAGGCAGGTAGTCAGTGCAGAAGCAGTCAGGAGCTCTGTGCTGCCGTGCTTACCTCCTGAGCCCCATGCCCTGAGCCCTACACCCAGAGCCTCACACCCTGTTCCCTCCTTCCCTCGGTTGTCGAAGGCCCCAAAGCAGCCCTGGTAGGGCAGCAGCTCTTGGCAGCATGGCAAACCCCTGCTCCCTGCTGAGCCCCTGCTCCCTGCTGAGCCTGTGCTCCCCACGCACCCATCCCAGCAGCAATCCCTGCCAGGCCCTGACAGCTCCCTAAAGCTGCTGCACTATTTTTACCCCACGGTTGCTATAGAGACATCAGAGCCGCTCCCCGTGATGATGCAGCTGCTTTTGGGTGATGCAGTCTCTTCCAGAAGCACTGCATCACCCACTGCATCACCCATTGTATCATCCACTGCATCACGCACTTCATCACCCATTGTATCACCCACTGTTATCACCTGCTGCATCATCACTCACTGCATCACCTGCTGCATCAGCCACTGCATCATCACCCACAGCATCACCCACTTCAGGTCCCCTTGGACACCCCCTCGGGTCCCAGAGATCTGTGCCAGCTCCCCCTGCTCTTGGCAATGCCACAGGATGTGGGGCCACACAGACACCTCCTCCATCCATCACTCCTGGTGCCCCAGGCTGGGGTGAGCTGCTGCTTCTCCAGCCTGGCCAAGGTGCCACTATGCTGAGCAGTGTCTCACCACAGCCAGCTCAACCGTCCGGCCAAAGCCAGGGACCAGAGGGGACAAGGAGCAGCAGTATGGAGCACTGCGTGGTCACAGGAGGCAGCAGGGCTGTCACTAATATAATGGATTTTAGCTGGCTGAGCTCTGGCACACCTGTTTTTCCAGCAGGAGAAATCAGGGTCCCAATTAAAGCAAGCCTCACCCAGGCTCCAGCTCTGCTCACATCTGAGGGGAAAACAAGGTGCTGAGGGCATGGTTGGACCCTCTCCTCCATGAAACCCCAGGAGGGGCATGGCTGGGGCCAAATTCTGGTGGGCTGGGACCCTCTGTGCCCCGGGCAGCCCCACTGTGTCCCACAGGTCGAGGGACCTGGGCTGTGCCTCAGGTAGCAGCAGCAGCAGCAGCAGAGCCAGTGGTCCCCCCCAGAATGCTGAGCTCCCCCATGCCCGCGCTCAGCTCCCAGGAGTGTGGCTATAAACGGCGAAACAGCGGCCGTGCAGGGATGAGCTGGCAGGAATAACTCACACAGCCCTCGGCAAAGCACCCAAAATAGAACCTGCCAGCACCAGGTGCCTCCGGGGAGATGGGGCTAGTTCAGCCCTTGGCGAGGCTGCACTGGCACCCCACCTGTGCCTGAGCTGGGAGTCCAAAGGTGCCAGGACATGATACTTTGGGACAAGATCCTTCCCCAGGAGACAGACCCAGCTCTGCTGAGCCAGGGGCTGCAGCTCCTCCAGGGCTGAGGAGAACATGGAGCCAACAGCCCCTCACCATCCTGTCCCTGCTGCCACAATCTCAGCCCCTCAAGGCATCACTGCAGCCCCCTTGAATGCCCTGGGAACCACAGCCGCACCCCACAGAGACCAGACAGCCCTGTTACAGTCCCAGAAAGCAGCTCCCCCTTCTCCCAGCTGGGCCAGACTCTAACCATAACCTCAGCAGGCTCTAATAAGGGGGTGACAGCTCTCTGGCTGCTCATCCAGGTGGGATAGTGCTGGGATGGCTGCACAAAGTGTTCAGCATCTCTGATGTTCTCTTCAGTGACACAGTTCTGTCACCTCTGCCTCTCTCTGTCCTGCCAGGAGAAAAAAGCCCCCTGCCCAGGTGAGGATTCTGGGTACCAGTACCACCCATGCCACAGGGTACTGGTATCACCAGCAGCACTTCCAGCCACTGCCCAGCCCTCCACACCCTGCCAGGGCTCTTCCATGTGGGCAGAACACCCTGTGGTGGCACCCAGCCACCTCAAAACCACCTCATCCCGGTCTTGTCCCAAACTGATCATGTCTGGACCCCATCCTGCTGCCCTCAAGGCTGCACGGGCACTGCTGAGATCAAACTCATGGCTCAGAGCCCTGCACAGAGCTGCAGCTTCTCCAACAGCCATCCCTGCGGCCCTGTTGCCATGGCATCCTCAGGGACAGCACGGATACTGGTGAGGAGGACAAGGAGGATGAAGATAAGTGGACACATTGGCTCTGCAAAGCCAGGGCATGGTTGGGGCATATTCGAGGCCCTCTGGCAGCAGGTAGGGGCCATTCCTGCTCCCCTCCACAGAGGTCCCAGCTCCCAGGACTGGCATAACCAAGCTGGCATCACCATGCTCGTCCCTCCCAGCTGGGGCATCTCCCACCCCGTGGACACCTGGAAGCTGGTGAGTCTAGCCTGGTGGAGCAGAAAAGGGAACTCTCCAGTTTTAACATCTTCAAGGGCAGGTCGTTCCTTCTTTCCAGCCAGGAGCAGCCAGCCTGGGCTCCAGCACAGGGGTGACAACTCACAGGAGCAGCAAGGGGGGCAGAGGAGGAAGGGGCACTTGCAGGTGGGGGTGTCGGCTCTCCAACCGTTACTTCCAGCATTCGCCTAATTGCAATCACCAGGGACCCAGGACCTTCCCTCTTTCCCCACAACCACCTCCTCCCTCCTTGTCACCATCCCTGACCCATCTTGGGGTGCTCTGGGAGCAGAGCAGACCCCCCTCAACTGGGGGGATGCAGTGGCCTCCTCTGGTGCTGGAGCAGCACCCCCATTGCTGGGCAGCCTGGGGTCCTCCTGCCACCACAGCTTGTCTGTTCTAAGTTTGTGGGTTTCAGGAGTTTATTTTTAAGATGTTTATTTTGTCAAAGTGTTTATATTATTTTGCTTTTAGGAGTTAAGGTGTTTATTTTCGACAAGTAAACTGGTGTGCTCATGCATTAGAAAATGGACAGATAAACACATTTTTGGGGGGTTATGGCCAGTTTAGGCAGGTACTGCAGAGCATCTGCGTTACCAAGTCAGGAGGAACCTGCCATAAGGTTTGCCAAATGCTCCCTAATGTAATAAGACTGACTTAATTTTTCTGCTGGCTCTGATTCTCATTGTCATCATCATCTCTGAATGAAGAGCACTGCAATATTAGATTATACTTTATTAATTATGAGAAATTTCCCCAAATGTTAATGCAATACAGAGGGTGTGATGACAAACATCCTCACAGTGCAGTGGTCTGCAGAAGTACAGAACCATGGGGGTTAGGGTGGTGGCCAGGGGCATCTGTCACCATTTCCCCCTTCCTCCAAATTCCCTCTTTCTGCTGGGACTGCACCAAAAGAGACACCGAGGAAAGTGGAGGAAGCTGCTGGGAAGCAGGTTCTTGCCCAGATGCAAGATCTGGGGACAAAGGAGGGCCAGAGAGGCAGCACACTGCTGCTTGTCCAGGTACATCACCCTGGCACTGAGGGCAGCTCTGCCCGGGGAGCAGACACCGGGACCTCAGCTTCTCCTGCGCGGCACAGAGCACTCCTGTGCCCCAGGTGTGCCCTTAGGTTCTCCCAGATGTGCGCTCAAACCACGGAGTCATTGACAAGAGAGGGGGCTTAGGGGGGCCGTAATTCCCCCTGTTCCAGGTGGGGACAGCTGTGGGCTCAGATTAGTCTGGGGTCTGGAGAACCCCAAGAGCAGGGACACTCACACCCCACCCCCGCACACAGACACCCCCGCACGGGTGGGCGCAGGCACTCTCCCCTCACCTCCCCACGTTCACGGTGTCCCCGCACACGGACACGCTCCCCCGCGCCCGGCGGCAGGGACACAGACCCCTCCAGCCCCCCAGCACACGGACACCCCCGCCCCGCGCTCCCCGCACCCACCCGCGGGCGGACGCGCCGCCCCCCCGCGCCCTCCTCCTCGCGCAGCGCCGGGCAGCGGCACCGGGCACCGGCACCGACAGCCGGGCACCGGCACCAAGCACCGGCACCGGCATCGGCCCCGGCACAGGGCACGGGGCAGCGGCAGCAACATCGGGCAGCGGCACCGGACAGCGACACGGGCACCGGGCAGCAGGTAGCGGGCCGGGGACGGCGGCCGCCCCCCCACCATCATCACCGCAGCCGGGGGCGGCGGCGGGAGCGGGATGGCCGTGGCTCGGAGGGGCGCGGGGGACACCAGTCCCGGCGGGAGTGGGGGAGAACCGACGCCCGGGTCTCCCCCCGGGTCCGAGGGGTCCCCACGGCAAGGGGCCGTGGGGAGCTCACGGGCAGGGAGTGGTACCGTCGGCGGCTTTGAGAGGGGCTGGGAGCAATGTGAGCATTGACCACAGGTCCAGGGGCTGCAGGATCCCCACGGAGGGCACGGAGAGGTTGGGAAGGGCTGGGAGGCTTGTGCCCTCTCCAGGGGCACTCTGGGGGCACTGGCTGCTCAGGACTCCAGGAACACTCTGAGGAGTGAGACAGGGAGTGGGGGGCAGCAGGAGCGGGTGGCAGTGGGAGCAGGGAGTGGGGTCAGTGGGGCGGCAGAAGCAGGGGGCAGTAGAAACACAGCAGACAGCATGACTGTGGCTGTTTCTCCTTCTCAGCAGTGAGGAAGCAAAGATCCCGGCTCCAGCCCAGGAAGCCATTGGGGAAGTTCACACAGTGTCCAGTGGGCTTCGTGTTGTGGCCCTCCAGACACAGCAGGCCGGTGGAGATCATCAGAAGCTCTCTGATCTCCTGGGGAAACCAAGGCATCTGGGCAGCTGTCTGCACAAGGTAGGTGGACATGGCCAGAGGGACAGTGGGAAGTGGCGCAGAGCCCAGAGCATGGCATCCCAGGAAGGCAGGGACAAAAGAGTGAGGCTCACCTCTTCTCCATGGTTCCCCCCACAGCCGCCAGCCATCACTGCCACCACCCAGCAGGAGCAGCAGCCAGTGCCATGGATGAAGTGACGGAGCTGGAGCTGGGGGGCAACTCCCTCCTGAAGGCCGTGTGGCTTGGCCGGCTCCGGTTGACCCGGCTGCTGCTGGAAGGGGGGGCTTACATCAACGAGAGCAATGAGAAGGGGGAGACCGCCCTGATGGTGGCCTGCATCACCACGCACGTCGACCAGCAGAGCATCCACAAGGCCAAGATGGTGAAGTACCTGCTGGACAACAGAGCTGACCCCAACATCCAGGACAAGTCTGGGAAAACCGCCCTCATGCATGCCTGTATCCGCGGGGCTGGGGGGGATGTGGTGTCCCTGTTGCTGGAGAGTGGGGCAGACCCCAGCCTGGAAGACCACTCAGGAGCCTCAGCGCTGGTCCATGCCATCAATGCCGAGGACAAGGCTGTGCTGCAGCACCTCCTGAATGCCTGCAGAGCCAAGGGGAAGGAGGTGATCATCATCACCATGGACACATCAGCCTCTGGCACCAAGACCGCCAAGCAGTACCTGAACGTTGCCCCTGCGCTGGAGTTTAAGGAGAGGGCTCCCCTTGAGAAGGGCACAGCCCCCTCCAGTGCTCACCTGAAAACTCCCATCTCAGCACCTTCCCCTGCCGAGAAGGAGAGCAGCATTCTCACCCCACACCCTTCACACACTAGGGACACTGAGCCACCCTCCCCAGGCCAGAGAGCTGGCACTGCCCGGAGAGCCCACCTGCCCCGGCTGAAGCGACTGCGGTCAGAGCCATGGGGTCTGGTGGCACCCTCGGTGCTGGCGGCCTCTGCGCACCGCGACGACACACGAGTCTGCGCTGACAACGAGGTTGTCATGGGCATCAGCGACCTCTCACTCTCCAAAAAGCCCTCCCTCACCCGGAGCAGCAGCAGCAAGGGAAGGGACCCCTCTCTCTTCCCCCCAGTGGATGAGCAGGCACTGGGGCCACTGGCATGGAAAGCCACCCACGAGAAGAGCCCAGGCACCCACCCATGCCTGCCCCGGAGCATCACGGTGCCAGAGGAGCCAGAGAGCACCAGCTCCATTGCCAGCTCAGCTGCAGAGATGGACACTCCACACTGGTGGAGGCCGGGCACTGAACACAACGGAGACTCCCAGGTCGCCGAGGCGGGGAAGGGGCCATCAGAGAGGAGGAAGCTGAGCGGGTCCCACCTGGCCTTGCTGGATGGTTCCTGTGAGTCTCCCTCTGGCAGCGCCAGCACATCGCCCAGCACTGGCCGGCACCGGCCACCCAGCTTGCTGGAGAGGCGAGGATCCGGGACCCTGCTGCTGGACCACATCTCCCACACAAGGCCGGGATATCTGCCCCCCCTTAATGTGAACCCCAACCCCCCGATTCCTGACATTGGCTCCAGCAAAGCCCCCTCCCCTCTGGCTGCTGGCCTGAAGTCCCTGGTGCCCCTCACACCCAGCTCACCCAGGCGGGGTGATCTGAGAGCCCACAGGAAGCTCCTCCGCAGACATTCCATGCAGGCAGAGCAGATGCGGCACCTCTCCGATTTCGAGGAGGTTGTGGCGCAGTAGCCATGTCACCATTTGTTCACAGGGAAGTGGCCAAAGCCGTGCTGTCCCTGCAGAAACGGGACGGTTCCCACACAGATTGGGCACTGGCTCCGGGGACACACTGGTGGCCAGGGGGTTCAGCCCTGAACCCAGGGGCTGAATCGGGAGCAACCACCTGGGAGATCGATCCCACACCGTCCTAGATCGCCGAGCTCCGTGCCAAGGACCCCACCTGCAGTTCACTTATTCCTCAATAGTTGCAATCCGCTTTTCTTCCATCCTGCTCGTTCTCTCACCGAATCCCCTCCCGGAGCCCGCGGTGGTGATCTCTAGGGCCGAGGCGTTCATGCAGTGCCTTCCAGGAGGGGAAGGGGCTCAGTACTGCTGGGGCTGGAGGAGCGGGAACACCCCTCCAGCCACGGACCGTGTCGGTGCTCTCCCGGAGCGGGAGAGGGAGACAATCCTCCATCTCCGAGATTCTCGAGCGCTCCAGAGCTCCGGCGGCTGAGCTCACTCCGCACCGCTGCAGCCTCGTCGGTTGCGGGCCAGGATGGGCTTCTCTCGTCTCTGAAGCGTCCGAACTTTAGGGGATTCATTCCCCACCACGCCGAGGAGCTCTGAATTCAGGAAGCGCTGAATCCCTGAGCAGGACGGTCCCAGCCTGGCTGCATGGGAAGCCTCTCCAGCGGCGGGGAACCCGGGATGCCAAGTCACCGAGGGTGACACGGGCTAACCCCAGGGGTTCATCCCACCGGGAAAGCCGCAGGCACCGCGCCACAGCCAAGACCCCGCTCTAGCTACCCTGCGCAGGGAGCCCTCCCAGCGCCACGCCTCACCCCACGCAGCGTGTGCCGAGCACCGGCCGTGTGCCGTGGCTGCCGGCAGGTTCCGTGACTCCATGAATGCGTTTATTTACAAGACTGCGTGTGTGTAGGGGTGCAGGGGCAGGTGTTGGGGTGACGCCGTGGCCCTGCGGAGACTTTTGCCCTGATTTTGCACTGCATTAATAAAGCGCTCAGCTTTGGACGGAGGCTGATCTCGCGTGGACCCGACACCAGCCGCCCGGCCCGGGGGTCCCCGGGGTTCCCGGAGTGCTCGGCCTGGAGATGCCGGGGGTTCCCAAGGTGCCGGGGGCGCCCGGAACGTTCCCGGGATCCCCGTGGGTGCCCGCCCCGGGGCCGGAGGTGCCGCCCGCGCCCCGCCCCGCCCCGCTCGCAGCGGAAGCGCCACGTCAGGGGGGCGGTGCGGGGGCCGGTGGCGGTGCCGGTGGCGCTGCCGGTGGCGCTGCCGACTCGGTGCGGGTCGCGATGCCGGGCGCGGTGCGTGTCGCGGTGCGGGCGCTGTGCCTGGCCGCGCTGCTGGGCGCGCTGGGGGCCGGCGGGACGGAGCTGACGCTGGAGCTGCCCGACAGCGCCCAGCGCTGCTTCCACCAGGAGCTGGAGAGCGGCCTCAAGTTCACCCTCGACTATCAGGTACAACCCTGCCTGTACCTGCCTGTACCTTCCTGCAGCCCTGCATGCTCCCTGCCTGCACCCCCTCCACCCGTGCCCCTGCCTAGGCCCTGCCTGCACCCCATTTGTGCCCCGTCCCTGTCCCCCTGCCCATGTGTGTACCTATCGCCTCTGCCCATGCCACCTGCCCATGGCCCTGCCCACTCTCCCGTCCCTGTGCCCTGCAGAGCCCCAGGCAGGGCTGCAGTTCCCTCCTCCCATGCGCACCCCAGTTCCCTCCGTGCTGCACTAGGAGATGTTCCCCAGCCCCATGCCCGGCAGTGTTCACCTGAGAGCCAGGTGTGGGATGTGCCCACAGCAGCCATGGGAGCCCCTGACCTGGGTGATGAGGGTTGTCCCTGTCTCCAGGCATCCCACTTGAGCTGTGGGCACCCCACCTGAGTTGCTGGCACCGTGGTGCACAGCTTCCCCAATGCTCCCCTGGCCTGGGCCCCATCCCATGGGCATGGTGCCCTCTGGCCTCTCACACAGCTCTGGGGCTGGGCAGGGTCAGGGGGCCCTTGCCACATTGCTTGGCATGTGCCACCATGTGAGACACATCTCCCTGCACAGGTGATCAGCGGAGGACATTATGATGTGGACTGTTACGTGGAGGACCCCAATGGCAAGACCATCTACCAGGAGACCAAGAAGCAGTACGACAGCTTCTCGCACCACACCGAGGTCAAGGGTGTCTACACCTTCTGCTTCAGCAATGAGTTCTCCACCTTCTCCCACAAAATTGTCTACTTCGACTTCCAGGTGGGCGATGAGCCGCCCATCCTGCCCGATATGAACAACCGAGTCACCGCCCTGACACAGGTGAGTCCCAGGAGGAAAGGAGGGAGGGAGGAAGGGTCCTGCCGCAGCCCACCCTTGTGGGATGGCAGTTGGGGGCTTGTCCCCCTCTTCCTCAGCTGGATGCAGAAGTGCCAACCGCCAGCCAACTGCCCCACCACACACCACATCCTCTGCCTGGGACGGGGGGGCTGTGCTGGGTCTGGGCTCCCCCATCTACAGCAGCCCGTGTCCATCCCACGTGAGGAAATTGCATCAGCCATTCCATCCCTCGGTGTGAGCCTCTGGGCTGGGCATCCAGGTGCCCTGGCGGGCCTCTCAGCTCTGTCCCCATGGGCAACCACCCTGGATGGGTTCTGGCAGGGAACCTACAGACACTGCTGTCCTGCTCTTGGGTGCCCTGGCACGGTCCTGGCTCCCGCAGCTGTGCCATGTCAGAAGCTACAGGGCGCTCTTGTCCTTGTCCCCCAGATGGAATCCGCCTGTGTCACCATCCATGAGATGCTGAACGCGGTGATCGACTCCCAGACCCACTACCGGCTGCGGGAGGCGCAGGACCGGAGCAGAGCTGAGGAGCTCAATGGCCGCGTCTCATACTGGTCAGTGGGGGAAACCCTCATCCTCTTCATGGTCAGCATCGGGCAGGTGATGCTGCTCAAGAGCTTCTTCACTGAGAAGAGACCCAGCAGCGGCGGAGCTGGCACCTAGAGCTGGTGTGTCTGTGCCCGAGTGGAGCAGGGAGCGGGATGGCTGCGACCTCCGACCTGTGCCGTGGGCAGGCGGGGGGTGGGAGCAGGGGGTGACGTGACACTGCTGAGCTGGGTGGACACAGTCACCCAAGTACAGGCGTCCCCCGGCACCACCTCCCACTTGCCATCACCCAACCTACCGCCCTGTCCCCTCGCCTGGCCAGCCGGTCCTCGTTCTCTGGCTCCACCGGGAAGCGGGTGGGACCAGCACCAGCATCGACACTGGGGCACCCTCAGAGCCCGACGTGACTGCGATGACCACGCACTGCCCCTTGAAGCCCTGAGCAGCCGCTGAGGGGATGGGGCAGCGCTGACCCACCTGGCACCCACCCAGTGCTGTCAGCCCGAGGAGAGCTGCCCGTGGGCTGGGGGTCTCTATCAGCACCCCAGCTGTCCTGTGGCAGGCAGGGTGCTCCCAGCAGTGAGGCCACAGCAACAGCAGCATCCAACAAGGGAAGGCTTTTTGCTGGGTGGCCCTTTGGCTCTACCAGCTCCTCTCCTCGCAGCATTTCTCAGGCTGGCAGCAAGTGGTGTGCCCGTACCAGGTGGTATTTTCATACTCACACGAGTCTGTGCCTGAGACTCAGCCCCCCCACACATTCCCCCCACCTTGTGGACACGTGCCAAGGAAGCTCCATCCCTGCCCTGGAAGCATGGAGGACCCACACACACCTGGGACTGCAGCCCCTCATTCCCTGGAGCCCCACGAAATGGAAACCCCCTCAAGAGCCTGGGGTGACCAGTGTGCTGGCCCTCCAGCCCTGGGCAGGTGTGAGTTCATTTTTCAGAGCTGAAGCAACTCCACCAGACTTTTCCTTTGCCACTTTCAAATAAATCCCTGCAAGCATGGCTGGCACTGCCATTATTGGGCACAGCTTCTGCCTGCCCTCCTGCCTTGCCCCCCTGCCTGCACTAGCTGAGCTGGCTCCTGGCACAGGACCAGATGCTGGAGCCAGAGAGACCCCTCAGCAGGAACAGCACCCCTGTCTGTGCCCCAGCGTGAGGCCACACTGTCAGTGGGTTGTGATGGGGTTCCCACTGGGCAGTGGGGACTGAGGAGCCAAGGGAGCCCAGCGTCCATCTGCAGCAGAGTGAGGAGCCCCCGGCAGAGCCCAGCTCTGTAATTCCTTCCCTGAGGCTGAGGGGATGCCAGGGCAGTTCTCTTGGGCTGCCCCTCACTCTGGCAATGCTCCTGGCTGGGGGGGAGTGAGGGGCCTGGGCAGCCACAGCCCTCTCCCACCTCTGCGGGCCCCAGCAGCCGCGCCAGCTCCGCTGTCAGCGCTGGCCTTGGGGCAGCTGCTGCAGGCAGGAGAACTGGCCTCGCAACAGCCTTGGGCAGGAGCCAGGAGCTCCTGTTTGGAGCAGAGCCAACATCAGCGGCACCCTGGGACTGCCACCGGCCCGGCGTTGGCTGGCAGGGACCAGCCCTGTGCCCACTGGGACGCAGACCCCTGTGGGGATGAACAGGGGGAGAATCACCCAGCCTTGGCCAGGCTGTGGATGGCCTTGAATCTGCCCCTTCCTGGGGACTCTTGAGCCACCCATGGTGGGGACAGGGGCAGCTGTGAGCCAATGGGTCAGGGTGCTGGCTCTGGGGCCGCCAGCTCAGCTCCCAGCTGGGGGACACAGGAGGGACAAGAGGTGGCCATGGGACACTTTATTGCTGTTCAGGGCACAGAGAAGGGAGAGGGGACGGGGGCACCCCCACCAGCCCCAAGCCCGTGGAGGCACTTCAGGGTGCGGGGAGGGGTCAACAGTGACTCCATCCCCGCTGGACCTGTGCTGACCCGGTCGTCCTGCTGCCAGACCCCTCTGCCCTGAGCACCCCAGCGGTCGTGCTGGTCTCACAGGGAGCTGCTGTGACAGGAGGTGTTCCTGGCAGCCCCTTGGGACCTCCGCACTCCCTGGGCTCCCCGCTTGGGCGGCAGGGAGGAGGCTGAGCAGCGGAAGGAGCCGGTGGCTGGGGAGGGGGGCTGGGCCAGGGGGCCGTGCCTGCATGGGCAACCCCAGCCCCCCCGGAGGGGGATGGTGAAGAGCCCGTAGGTGATGGGGTCCAGGCATGCGTTGAAGAGGCCAAAGATGAAGAGAATGTGGGTGAGGGCTGGTGAAATCCTCTTCTCCATGGTGCGGGGACAGAACCAGTGCCAGAGCCCCAGCAGGTAGTAGGGGGTCCAGCAGAGGATGAAGGAGGAGACGATGACCAGGCTCATCCGCAGCATCCGCAGCCGGGCTCGTGGGATGTTATTCCTGGAGCACCGCAGCGACGCATCCTGCGAGGAGACTGGAGGGGCACAGCCTGTGAGGGGAAGGTGGGGCTGGGACAGGGGCTGGGGGAAATCTGGGAGGTCCCTACAGAGCTGCAGACAGGACTTCCCCCAGGCATGGGGCTGTGTCCTGTGGTGCCTGGCACTCACAGAGGCCGGAGCCCATCCGGCGGGAGATCTCCAGCAGGATCCGGGCGTAGCAGCAGACCATGATGAGCAGTGGCAGCAGGAAGAGGCAGGCAAAGCCCACCATGTTGTAGAGGGTCTCATGCCAGGGCCGGGGGAAGCTGCCGCGTGTGGTGCACTGGGTGAAGTTGTGCGGGGGGCGCAGGGTGATAGTGTGGAACAGGAACAGCTGGAGAAAAGAGAGGTGGGATGGGGGTGATGGGGGTTTGTGCCTCCCAAGGCAGGGAGGGCATTGGAGGCCAAAGCAGGGACACCCCAGACCCACACGGACAGACCCAGCCTGTGCCTCTGCTCCCCACTGACAGGGGCCTGGGGTGCACCCCAGGCAGTGGGCAGAGCTGGGTGAAGGGGATCCCTGCCACAGCCACTCTACCACCACCTCTCCATGCCCATCCCACAGGGCTCTCCAGCCCCTCTCCATCCCCACTCTGCAGGTCGCACAGTGGCACCAGCCCTGGCAGTGAGCCTGGACAGTGTCACCAGACACTGGGCTGGGTGGGGGTCTGTCACGGGAAGGGGCCAGAGGAGCCCCTGGGGTCAGTGGGGCTCCTGGGGTCGGTGGGGCTCCCGGGGTTGGTACCTGTGGCACCGCCAGGCCCGCGCTGAGGATCCAGGCCACGTGCAGCATGGCGCGGTTGCGGGCGCGGGCACGGGCGATGGCCAGCGGGCGCAGGATGGCGGCCTGCCGGTCCAGGCTGATGACCACGGTGACGAAGGCGGAGGCATACATGGCCAGCAGCCGCAGGTACATGAGCAGGCGGCAGGCCAGGTCGCCCGCCTGCCACTGCAGCGTGATGTTCCAGACGGCATCCAGCGGCATCACCACCACGGTGACCAGCAGGTCCGCGGCGGCCAGGTGCCGCAGCAGCAGGCGGATATGAGGGCGCCGGCCGCTGCCCCGGCCCCCCACTGCCCGCAGCACCGCCAAGTTGCAGCCGGCCGAGAGGACGAAGAGGGCGAAGGTGACGGCCACGCGCACCTGGGCGGCAGGGGAGAAGGTGGGCAGCTGCAGGGGCTCCTCGCCGTTCTCGTCGGGGGGGCTCCAGGCACAGCCCCACTCGGGGGGCATGGTGCTGGGGGGCTCCCCACTGGTGTTTCCCACTGCAGGGCCTGGGTCTGGATGGCCCCTACCTGCCGCAACAGGCAAAGGGGCAGTGGCAACCCTCAGGTGGGGGCTCTGGGTGGGGCAGGCCACACTCAGCATTGTGGGTCCTGTCCCCTAGAGCCCCCTGCCCAGGGCCATGGTGCCGGCATCACACTTCTGAGCTCACTTCCCTGCGTTCCATCCTTGCCTGCTCACTGCATCCTGCTGCTCCAGCAGCCCCAGAATCCCTCCATGCCCGCAGAGCTATGGGGGTCCCTGGCACCAAGCAGGGCAGAGGAAGACAGTGGCAGCTGACCCCAACACACCACCCACCTCAGGCCATTACTGCTGTGCCCCTCTCCCTGCCCAGAGTATCCTTCATGATCTTGCCTGCGGTGGTGACCCCCCCAGCCCAACAAAGATGCCCGGAGGAGAAAACACCCCGTTCCCCCTACCTCACCTGCATCCGAGGTGTCCTGCCCGGCATTCCCCAGCCAGGCCATGGCAGGGCTGATGCTCACGCAGTGCCGAGGCTCTGTGCCGAGGGCTCCTGCATCTGCTCCGGGGCACGAGGGCCAGCGTAGCGGGGAGCGGGGCAGGTACCGGGGCAGGTACTGCAGAGAGGCAGCACCTGCAGCTGCTGCTTCAGATGCTGTGGCGTGGGCGCCCTTGGCAGCTCTGAATGGTCCTTGACGTAGCCAGCGGCTTGGAACAGCACGGTCCTTCCCCTGCCACCCACAGCACATGGACACACACGTTAAGTGTGCGTGGTGCTCACACACAGGGATGGACAGTGGGACGTGCCCCACATCTGTGGGAGGGAGCCCCCAGCCCAGGGGGTGCTGCCAGTGCCCCCCAGGTCTGGCACTGCTGCTGCCAGGGCCAGGTATCAGGGCACACTAGGGCTCCTTGCATTGGGGTGCAGCATTTGGGGGGCCCGGGGACCCCCAGGTCCCTCCTCCCAGCCCTGCAACTGCCAGCTGCTCCCCTAGACTGTGGTCATCCCCATGGCAGTGTCCCAATGGCTGGAGCACGTGGCCGGGTCCCTTCAGCCCTGGCTGGAGGGCGGGGGCTGCAGCCTAGGAGAGGGCAGGGCAGGGGGCTGCTTTACACCTCAAAGGCTTGTGTCCCGTTCTGTCACCCCCCTCCTCCAGCAGAGGGAATTAACCTCATTAGAGACTCCTTTCACACTCCATGAGGTTCGTTAACCCCCCGCCCTTCACCCCAGACCCCAGAGCTGGAGAGATACTCGCCTGACACATTAGCACATGGCTGCCAGGTCCCAACACCCTCCCGCTAATGGGGACCCCAGACTTCAGGGAGCCACCAAGGGGGCTGGGGACACAGAGTCCCCATCACAGGCACTCACACTCTGCTTCTGGCAGGGTCGCCAGCCCGTGGGCTCAGCCCCATCCCCACACTGAGCTGGACGCCAAATCTACCCATTTCACTCTGCACTGGGGAGCTCCCACAGGCCCAGAACTGCCAGGTGGGAAGGCTGGATCTGGAGGGTGCTGGGGGATCCTCACCCCTTCCTGGCCGGGGGTCAGGCCCCAGGGCAAGGGGAGCGTCTCTCTTGATACTCCCCCAAGTTGCGAGTTACCATCTCCCAGATGGTGCCTGGCTGCCCCACAGCCCCCAGCACAGTGAGGAGATGCTGGGCACACAGAACCCCATGCACACCAGACCCCTAGGCATGCCAAACCCCATCCTCTGCCCAGCTCCTGGGAACAGCCACACAGACACGCAGAGAGGGCACAAGGGTTTATTCACATCCAGCCGTGGCCACCCTGCGCGTCCAGCACGGCTCCAGGCTCCGACGGGACAGCTTGTTCCTGCACCTATCCCAAGGGCTTTACATGTCCCCAAGCTGCAGGGGTCCGGAGAGGCATCGTGGGGCAGTGGGTGCTTCGGGCCCGGGGACTCATCTGGGTCAGTGCCGGGGCTGTGGTGGGAACAGAGCCTCCAGCAGTGAGAGCAGGTCCGCAGAGAGATCCTGGGGAGCAGATGGGGAGAAGGTGAGTAGCCAGACAGAGGTCCAGGCAGGGCTGGGGTCGTGGGAGCAACAGCCTACCCTCTGGGAGGGCTCTTGGGCAGGGAGAAGCAGGACGACGGACTCTATTCTGTCCCCGCTAATGGGATCCCTCCTTCCCACGGGAGAGAAGCACCAGGAAGGATGGGGCAGGCTGGGGGACCCACCTCACCCGCTGCACGGAGTAGGGCTCACCTCTCCATTCCCTACCCCAGACAACGCTGTTGTTACCCCAAAACCGGTTCCTGCACTGCCCCACACCAAGAGGACTCTAAGGGGCCACCCCAAGGGGGGTCGATCCCTGACCCATGCTAGCCCCATGCTGAGAGTCAGCCCCATCCCCACCAGCACGTACCTGGGTGACTGTCCCTGTGCCCACGAACTCCGACAGCATCAGCCCCATGTCCAGGACATCACCAGGGAGATCCGGGGGGGCCCCAGCCCCTGCACAGTGAGGAGGGGTCAACCAGGGGGATGCAGAGGAGGTGGCAGCCTTGTTCAGCTCTGAGGAGGTTCCCACTGCAGGGTTGTAGGGGGGTGGCTCCCAGGTCTCCGTCTCGATGTTGGAAACCCCAAGCACCTCTGGAGGGGTCCCGGTTGCAGGGATGTAGGGGGAAGACCCCCAGGTCTCCATCCCGATGTTGGAACCCCCAAGTACATCTGGGAGGGTCCCTGCAGCAGGGGTGTAGGGGGATGACCCCCAGGTCCCTACCCCCATCTCCAGACCCCCAAGCACCTCTGGGGCAGTGCCCGCAGCAGGGCTGCAGAGGGGTGACCCCCAGGCACCCGTCCCCATGCCGGGAGCCCCGTGCAGCTCTGGGGGGGTCCCCGCCACGGAAGGTGACCCCCAGCCCGCAGCGCCGGGGGGCGAAGCATCACGGGGGTCCGTGTCCTGGCAGCACCCCAGGCCCCGTGGGCAGAGGGGACAGTGTCGGGGGGCCGGCACCCCCCGGCCGAGCCCCAGCAGGGCGGAGAGGTGGGCGATGTAGCGGGTGGCGAGCGCCGGGCTCTCGATCTTGGTGAGGGTCTGCCCGGCGGGCGCCAGCGCGGGCGGCAGGTAGTGCCGCAGCCGCAGCAGGGCCTGCGCCAGCCGCCGCATCCGCAGCTTCTCCCGCTCGCTGGCGCTCTGCCGCGGGACCCCCGCTCCCCCGCCGCCCCGCACCCCCTTCCTGCCCCTGGGGCGGGGCGCGGCGTGCCCTCGGCAGGGTCCCCGAGCAGCGGCGGGGGACGCGAGGCCACAGGAGTCGGGTGATGCTGCGGGAGAGCTGCTGCTGTAGCCTAGCGGGTCCGGAGGTCCGCGGTCACCCCAGTCCTGCAGTGGGGCGGTGGCGGGCAGCGTGTGGCCGTGGGCCATGGCAGGGCCGGAGGCTGGGACCTGTGTGCCAGTGGCTCCCGACCGCCCCGGCTTTATGCCGGGCCCGAGGTGTGAAGAGGCACCTTCGTGGCTGCAGGAGCAGCACTTCAAAGGCCGGGGGTCTGGGGGGGGCCGGGGGCCGCGGCTGTGAACACGGGGTGACGAATTTCACCCCAGAGGTGTGAAGCTGCTCGGTGCTGCCCCTCGCCCCCGCGCTGGGCTGGGGACGGGGCTGGGACCCGCACGGGAGCTGCGGCGGGGTCTCAGCAGGTCGGCTGGGGGGGGGCTGCAGTAGGGCTGCAGCAAGGTCCGCAGTGGGGGTGCAGTGGGGGTGTTGCGGGGCTCTGATGGAGCTTCAGTGGGGTTTGCAGGGGGTCTGCGGTGGCGTGTCCCTGTGTCTCCCCCTGCAGCATGACCCCAGCCAGGGGGCTGCCCCTGTGGCTTTGTGGGGCACACCACT
This sequence comes from Eulacestoma nigropectus, assembly GCA_013397775.1. Classification (NCBI taxonomy): domain Eukaryota; kingdom Metazoa; phylum Chordata; class Aves; order Passeriformes; genus Eulacestoma; species Eulacestoma nigropectus. Next base: position 3,070,553 of record VZTE01003320.1, on the reverse strand, counting down.
CCCACACCCGGTTTGGGGGTGCCGGTCCCCCACCGCCCCCATGAGCTCGAATCCCCCGGGGCTGCCCAGTGCTGGCAGTGGCAGGGGAACCCCCACGGGCGGCGGGTGTCGAGGGCCAGGGTCGGGGCTGGGAGGAGCCCCCCCGCCGCGTTCCCAGGCCCCGCAGGTGTTGGGCCCGGCGGGTGTGAAGGTTTCCCGGGAAACGGCCCCGCCGAGGAACGGAAAATCCATCAGGGAGCAAGGGGACACGGGTATGGCACAGCCCCCAGACCTGGTGTGCACAGCCTGGCCTGGGGGTACATCTGGGGGCACAGGACCCCCAGAATGGGTGTGTGCAGCCCGGTGGTACAGCGGGGTGCAGGACCCCCCAAACGGAGTGTGCAAAGCCCAAGGGAACATGAGGGGCACAGGATCCCCACAAAATGGGGGAGGGCACAGCTGAGGGGATACAGCTGGGGGCACAAGACCCCCAAACCGTGTGTGCACATCTGAGCATTGCCCAGCACTGACCCAACCGATCCGAGGCCACCAGTGCCAACCCTATCCCAACATCCAGCCCCAGTCTAGGGGCACAGGGGTGTCTGGTGGGAGATCTGCACTCCATGGCCCAGGCCAGGCATGGCCCCTTCTCTGCTGCCCGGCCCCCTCCTGGGTCACATTAGCTGATGAGCTCCCGGATAATGAGTTCTGCACCCACCACAGCCGCTTCCCACCTCCCTGTTTGGACAAGTGCGGCTGGGCTGGGGCAGCACTGGCCATGGGGTCAGAGCCCCCACGGTGTTGGGAAAATCTTTAATTGTAACAAATACTGTTTAAGTCTTGTGAATTCCTTTAGCTTCAGCCAAAAATGCTTAGTCCTGTATTAATGTGTGCAAGTGGTTATCTTAGCCTTAAAGACTGTGGGCTTGGCAACACTGATGAGAAGATATGTCTTGGCTAGACCACAGAGCTGGGATGTATTCAAAGAGAAGAAACTTTTTTGGAAGCCTATGACCAAAACTGGATAATTTGAGGAATGGGGTGTTCCCCAAACGAGCACCAGGGATCCTCAAAAAACCCCTACTCTTATATAAATAAGCTCAAAAAGTGATATAAATATGCAAAAGAATTTGTGGGATTGTTTAGCATACACACGTATGAGTTTTGGGAAATGTAATAAATAAGTTACAAAGATTTAAACTAGTCTGTTAGCCAGCTGCAGTGTGTGGAGTAGGAGATATCCCCTGCACACCTGGCACTGAAATAAAGTAATGCTACTTTCTAATACTGAAATTACAGTGTTAGGGGGTTTTATTCCCAAGTTTTGTTGACAGCAGGACAACCCACAGCCCCTCACCCCGGGGGGCAGGGCGGGCCCCCCCATCCCTTCAGCCCGTATCAATGGAGCAGGGTGCAGGCCCATGAGGCAACATGGCCAGGGCACCACGATGGAGCTCAGTCAGTGCCCAGCTCAGGCTGTGCCCCCAGGAGCCCCCAGCCCTTCTGCTGAGAGGTCCCTGGCCCTGCTGGGACCCTCCCAGGACACCTCCTTGCCCACCTGGGACCCGCCATCCCTGCTCTAGCACCTCCCGGGTCAGATGCCTGTGTGATTTCTGGTGGTCATGCTTGTCCCTCTCTCTGGGGTGGGCACAGCTCACAGGGACACTGCCCAGGGCTGTGTCTGGTACAGGGGTCAGTGCTGCCAAGCACCTGGCAAACAACCCCCCTCACCCCTCCACCCTCCCTCAGCCCATCTGCATGGAGGGTCCCCTGCCCCCAGCACCCGCAAGAGCTTGGCACCCACCACAGTGCCCTCCAGTGCTCTGGGGACCCCAACCCATAGTGGCACAGAGACCCCCCAGCCCAAGCAGGGGCACAGCCTGGTGGGTCCCCAGGTGCCTCAGCTTATCTGGAGCCATCTGGGGCTGCGTCCCATCGGACTGGGGAGACAGAATCAGCACGGCCGGTGCAGGGATGTGTCTGCACCCCCTGCCCCTTAGGGCCGTCAGTCTGAGCCACAGCCCACACAGTACCCCCGGACCCGGGGCTGGGAGCTGGGCAGAGGGCAGGGAGCTGTGGGGACCCTGCTGGGTGCCAGGGCTGGCGGCTCGGGGTCCCGGCATTGGAAGGTCAAGTCCCGCGTGCCGGCTGCAGGCGGCAGAGTCGCTGTGCGGGGAGGTGCGGTGCAGGGGGATGCGGTACGGTGGTGCGGCGCGATGCGGGGCTGGCGGCACGTTAGCATCTCTCACGGCCGTGTGAATGGGTCCCCACACACTTCCCAGCGCCGGCAGGGCCAATTAAGGACCAAAGGAGTCAGATCTGACACCTCTGCAAATGGGCCCGGCATTCCCAGGCTCCTGCCGCCCGCTCGGAGCGGGGGGAGGCTGGGGGGGTTCGACACCTCCAGGTGGGCGCAGAGGCATCGCCCCGCACCCCCTGCCCAAATAAAGCTGGGGTTACCCCCAGAGGCGGCCAGCAGAACAGCCCCCAACCACGGCCAGACACAACACCGCATCCCCAGCTCCTTCGGCAGAGTCCCCCGGTGCATCGCTGCGTCCCCCTGGGGCAGGAAGGGGGTGCGGGGCGGCGGGGGAGCGGGGGTCCCGCGGCAGAGCGCCAGCGAGCGGGAGAAGCTGCGGATGCGGCGGCTGGCGCAGGCCCTGCTGCGGCTGCGGCACTACCGGGCACCGCCCGCCGGGCAGACCCTCACCAAGATCGAGACCCTGCGCCTAGACACCCGCTACATCGCCCACCTCTCCGCCCTGCTGGGGCTCGGCCGGGGGGGCGCCGGCCCCCCGACACTGTCCCCTCTGCCCACGGGGCCTGGGGTGCTGCCAGGACACGGACCCCCGTGATGCTTCGCCCCCCGGCGCTGCGGGCTGGGGGTCACCTTCCGTGGCGGGGACCCCCCCCAGAGCTGCACGGGGCTCCCGGCATGGGGACGGGTGCCTGGGGGTCACCCCTCTGCAGCCCTGCTGCGGGCACTGCCCCAGAGGTGCTTGGGGGTCTGGAGATGGGGGTAGGGACCTGGGGGTCATCCCCCTACACCCCTGCTGCAGGGATCCCCCCAGAGCTTCAGAGGATTCCTAGCTACACTGCCCTGAAGCCCCCCCCACAGACGTGCCACAGCCACGGGGAATAGGATGGCTTCCTCCTGCTGCTTGGAGCCTCCCAGGGCAGGTCTGATGGACCCGGGGCACCGCAGGACTCCTGCACCTGGCTCCCAGCTGCCTGCATATCACCAGGTACCCAAAGACCCTCCCCAGCCCAGTCCCTGAGCTGGGGTGGAGGACAGTCCTCGTGGGGTGGGTGGCAGGGGGTGCAAGGTGGGGTGTCCCACAGCCACTCACCTCACACAGCTCTTCCCACACAGCTCAGCAGCCTCTGGGCCCCAGCCAGGCTCATCCTCCCAGCTCCTGTCACAGCCTCTCTCCTGCCCAGCTGCACCCCAGCACAGAGCACTGTGGTGGCTGGAGCTGACTGCACCCCTGGACACAAAGACCACACAGGCATGGTGGCATGGCAGTGGGGCAGTGGGACAGTGGCATGGCCATGCCACAGAGCTGCACAGGATGGGACATACACCAGGATCCTCATTAAAGCCACCGTGCGGTGCTGCTCCCCTGCTCCTTACCGTGGGACCTGCTGGCTGCACCCCAGCATGGGCAGGGTTGGGAGCACCCTTCAGCCTGGCACCCCACACACACAGCCAGGTGCTGCCCTAGACAAGGGGCTCAGTGCCCACTGCCAGCCCAGCCCACAGCCCAGATGTGTCCCAGGGCTGGGGTGGCAGAGGGACTCACCACCGAGGCTGTCCCCAGCCCCATTGACCCCCAGCTCCCACCTGCCTGGGGGTCCCATCCCTTCCCTGTCCCCAAAGACAGCTCCCTCCCTTCAGGGTCCAGGGCAGCCCATGTGACAGTCCGTCCTACCTGTCACAGCCACCCTCGTGGCCCCGGCCCCAACCCTGCAGCACCTGCCCAGAGCAGGGGCAGGCAGAGGGGTCCTGGTGCCAGTCTGCAGGGAGTGGGCAGGGAGCCCCCTGAGCAGGGCCCAGCAGGAGAGCTCACACGCAGCTGTCAGACAGAGGGGCTGGGGGCTGGCGTCAGCAAAGCCCCCAGAGCCACTTAGCACCAGGCTCCTAACAGCCCGGGGGGCTCACAGCCCTGGGCCGTGCCCCAGGCCTGCTGGCTGCAGGGCTCCTGGTGCTTCCTACCCAGTCTGTGGCAGTCCCCTCAGCACGGCCCCCACACCCAGGATGCCCCTGGAAACTGGAAAAGTTTTTATTTACAGCCCCACAGTATTTACTTACACCAGCCTGACCTCCCCGCTCCCAAGCCCCCCATGTTCCCAGTGCCCATTATCCGGGCGTCAGGCCCCTCACTGGCAGTGCGGGACTGGGGGGCGCAGGGGCCTGGGGGCTGCGGGGTTGGAGTGAGTGGAGTCGGGAGTGGGCGAGGGTCCATCCCGGTGGCCGGGCGAGCGCAGGCGCCTGTTACCTGCCCTCGCCCTCGAACCACGTCAGCACCGTCGCCCGGTTCTCCTTCACCCAGTCGATGTTAGCGCGCGTCCGCTCCAGCGCCTGCTCCAGTGCCCGCGTCCCCGACCCAAACCCGATGTCCTCGTTGTCTTTCTTGAACTGCTCCAGCTGCCGGGCAGAGATGGGGCTGCAGCAGGCAGGGGGTGGGCCCGGCAGCCCCTAGCAGATCCCAGCAGCTCCCAGCACCACTGGACACCACCCAGGAACAGCCCAATAGCCCCTTACAACCCCTGTGAGCACTCCAGCACCACCCCAGCAGCTCTCAGCTGCTCCCTGGCAGGACCCAAACAGCACCCAGGAGCACCCCAATAATCTCTGTGAGATCCCAGTATCACTCCAGTAGCCCCCAACACCACCCAACATCATCCTGACAGCCCCAGTAGCACCCTGACAGCCTTTGGAAGGCCCCCAGCACCATCTCAGCAGCCTCCCGAGCACCGCAACAGCCTCCAGCAGCCCGTGCAGCACCCCAACAGCCCCCAGGAGTACTGTGACAGACCTTGGGAGTCCCTGCCACCACCCCAGCAGCCTGTGACAGGGACAGAAGCCTCTTGGACCCCGGGGCACACAAGGGGCAGGAAACCCCCTCTCAAAGGTTGTTGGCAAAGGGCAGCTCTGCCAAGGCTGGGATCCCCGGTCCCCTGGCCCCTGCCAGGGTCCAGTCTCACCTGTTGCAGCTCGAACTCTGAGGAAAAGCGCTGGGTCACAGATAAAATCAGTCTGGAGAAGGAGAAGGAGCCACCCCCATACCTAGGAGAGCAGAACTGTGCTGAGCCAGGGGTCCCACAGAGCCACAGGGGAGGGGACAGGGGAAGGGACAGTGCCATCCCCAAGGGGCACAGGCAGACAAGGGTGTCCTCAGCCCCCTCTGGTGCTCACTGGCTGAAGAGTGTCCTCCAGTTGTCACGGATGAAGTCCCAGGCCAGGGGCTGCCCCACAACGTTTCCGGCAATGCTGTTGATCGTGGAGGTGGCATCCTGCTTCCGGATCTTTGTAGGGTCGAGGGTGTACTCCAGGTACCTGGAAGGGCATGATGCGGGGGTGAGGGGCTGGCAGGGGCAGCGGACATGATGTGGGTGATGGGCTGGTGGGGACACATCACAGTGCCAGCCAGACCCTGCACGCACCTGTTGAGGATCGAGGGGTGGGGGCTGCAGGCGAGGCCTGTGCGGAGCTTGTCAGCCTCAGACACCACAGGGGCCTCCTGGAACCTGTCCCAGAGGAAATCCCAGGCCTCCTCCCCGCCTGTGGCCACCATGCTGCAGTATATGGCTGAGCGCAGGTTCGGGGGGACCCTGTTGGGGTAAGAGCCATCAGTGCCAGGAGCCCCTCGCTGTGCCCAGTCCAACCACACACACAGCACTAGGGCTTCTGCCAACTCACGGGTTGTTGGCGGCATTCTGCTGCCACCGGCGCAAGTAGTCAGTGGCCAACGCCTGGCACTCAGTGACGCCGTAGGAGCAGGCGGTGCTGATGGCATTGACCTCGTTGTACCTGGGGGGAGAGAGGCCGTGAGGGCTGCGGTCCGGCATGGGGCACCCACCGGCCAGTGCCAGCTGTGCCCTCTACCCAGTGCAGTCTGGGACACCCCAGGGATCCAGCCCAGCCCTGGGGCCACAGTACTCACTGGACCATCAGGTCAGTGGGGATATCTTTCCAGTCATTGGTGATGTTCTTGTAGTAGTTGAAGAGAGGGGTCACTTGCTTCCTCATGTATGCCTGAGGGCAAGAGGGACTCAGTGCCCAGTGACACTGGCAGCAGCCCCCACACCACTGTGGGGGCAATCCTGGCCCCTCACCCCCAGCACGGGCGGGTGGCACCACTCACCGACATGGCCACAAAGACCTCGCTGCGGTCAAACATCAGCTGGAAGTACCGGAGGTTGCTGAGCGCTGCCTGCCAGGGCATGTATGCCCTCTCCTGGCTCAGGAACCGTGTCGTGTTCAGAGCCAAGGTCACGTTGACGTACTTGGCCCTGTCAGGGGTGAGGGCAGCGTCACCTCCACAGCCCCACTGGCACTGCCCACCCCAGGGCACCCACTCCATCCAGCCCCTCACCCTGGTGGCACCCAGACCACCTGGCAGGACTCACCTGGCCAGGTTAAAGGCATCGTCAATGATCTGGGCACGGTTGATCACCGGGATGACCTGAGAGAGCAAAGTCAATGTCTCAGGGCAGACTGAGCAGGGTGGCATGAGTGGGGTCCCACATCACAGCCTTGACTGCCCCGTGTACCTCGTGGTCAGTGCCAAGCTGGCTGAGGAGCTTATCCCAGTTCTCCTGGTTGTAATTGACACGGAAGTACCCAGTGACATTGATGTTCAGCAGGAGCCAGCTGGGGCTGTTGAGCCTGAACTGGTTGTTGGTGTCTGGGAAGGGGACAGGAGGCTCTGCCAGAGCCGCACTCCCACCCGCCAGGGAGGGCCAGGCTCAGCCCCCACCACCACTGCCTCCCTGGGAACCCAAACCAGTGCCATGGCAGTGGAGGTGGCAGCAAGACCCTGACTCACAGCCAGGACACACCGTACCTGTGACTTCGGTCAGCCAGTAGCTGCTGGTCCCGTGGCTATTGTCTGTCATCCAGGTGATGGGGATGATCCAGATGTAGCTGTGCCGTGGACAGACAGATGGTGGGACTGGCCCTCATCCCCTGACCCCTCAGTTCTCAGCCAGCCCCCACCCCACTCACTTGAAGACAGAGGGTCTGTCCACAGAGGATGTGGGGTCCAGCAGAAAATGGGTCTGGTTGATGGTGCCAGTGCTGGTGTCAACAGTCACCAGAGGGAAGCCCATCTGCAGTGTCCAGCGATCCATGATGTTGCTGATATTGTAAGGCAGTTGGACGTTGTTCTTCTCCACTGCCTGCAGGGATGGCAGCACTGCCGGTCACCAGGGGCAGGGGCACGGGCAGTGTGGGGCTTGGCCGGCGCTGCAACCCTCACCCAGCATGTGGGACCCCATCACACCAGGCAGCTCCCCAGAGCCAGGGCTGGGGATGCTGCAGGAGCACCAGCCCCCTCCTACCTCTTGCAGATGGACCCAGAGGTCAGTGTAGACAGTGTTGTCGTAGGCGAAGGCGTGGAGGTAGGACTGTGGGAGAGCACCAGGAGAGATGGGTGGGCAAGGGCAAGTCTGGGGTGTGGGGCACCCCTAGAGCACCCAGGAAGGCCCCTACCGTGGGATGCCCACCCTGCACTGGGCTTGCTGCCCGCCAGTACCAGCAGCACCTCACCTGCAGACCTTCCTTGAAGACGTCCTCGCTGAGAAAGTTCGAGAGCATCCGCAGCACCGACGCTCCCTGCAGGGACAGCAGGTCAGAGAAGCCAGGGACACCCCACAGTCCATATCCACCCCAGGGACCCCCATGCACACCTTGCTGTAGGCGATGCTGTCAAAGACTTCAGTGATCTGGGCTGGGGTGTTGATCTCTTCCTCACGGAAGGAGAGCGGGTGGGAGCTGGCCAGGGCGTCTGTCGCCATCACCGCATGCAGCTCGTTCAGCACCATCAGGTCTTGCTGCAGAGGGAGCACCAGCACCCACCTCAGCCCTGCGTGTACTGCCTGGCACTGGGGCAGTCCCTGGGGTGCCTGTTCCCCTGCCTGCTCCCACATCCATCATCCCTGGCACTCACGATGCTCCACAAGGGCTCAGCCGAGTCAGCACCCAGGTACTCCACATACGAGGCGAAGCCCTCATTCAGCCACAGGTCGTTCCACCACCGCAACGTCACCAAATTCCCAAACCACTGCAGAGGGCATAGCACCCCCTTAGCCACCAGCCATCAGTCAGGGGAGAGGGTGAGGGGTGCAGCAGGTACCTGGTGTGCCAACTCGTGGGCGATGACGGTCACCACCCGCTCCTTGTTGCCAATGGAGGAGTATGCAGCATCGAAGAGCAGTGAGTTTTCCCGGTAGGTCACCAGCCCCCAGTTCTCCATTGCACCCGCGTTGAAATCAGGAAGGCCAACCTGGTCTGGGGATGCAGGGGTCCCGTCAGTGCCCCGCTGACAGCCTGTTGGACCATCCTCCCCCTCTGCGGTGGGCATCTCAACCCAGTGCCCCAGGCACCCCGCAGCACCCACCGGACTTTGGGAGCGGGTAGGCCGTGTTGTAATGTGCCTCAAAGAAGCTGAGGATGGGGCCAGTGACATTGAGTGCGTAGTTGCCCTGGCCCCCAGCGATGGCCTCGGGGCGGCCCCAGATGCGAATCTGGAGAGGAGGGATGCAGGGCTCATCAGTGGCCCAGGCTCAGCCACCCAGGTGGGCAGGGGGTGCACCCCACTCCATCCTACCAGTGTCTCCGAGTCATTCTGCACGTTGGTGAACTGGCTGACAACGAAGGCCAGAAGATACGTGGACATCCTGGGGGTGGTGTCGAACTCAGTGACATTCCAGGTCTCCCCATCAATCATCTGCTGCCTGGTGCCTGTGGAGATCAGAGGATCACTCCACAACCCCTCCAGGCCCCCAGCCCCCCAAGTGGGGTCCTGCTGCCCCACTCACTCTTGGCAGGCATGTTGGAAATGGCCACATAGCTGGAGGGGTGGATCAGTGTCACTGTGAAGTTGGCTTTCATGGCCGGCTCGTCGAAGCAGGGGAAAGCTTTGCGTGCGTCAGCTGGCTGCATCTGCGTGGTGGCCACCACCTGCCTGTGAGCCAATCCCATCAGTCCCAGGGCTCCCTGTGGAGGCTGTGCCCCCCAGTCCCCTTGCTCCCACCCCCACTGGGGCAGCATGAGGATGCAAGGGGGGCACAGAGGCTCCACACACCCATCCCATTGTCCTGGTGGGAGAGGAGCCCCAAAGCCAGCCCATGCCCTCCACTGCCCTGTGCCAGCCCCGTGCCCCCCCATTCCCCCTCCCACCACCACATCGGGCCAGCCCTGTGGCCTCCACCCCGTCCCCTGCCCTCCACCTACTTGTTGCCTGACTGGTCCGTATATTCGCTACGATAGAAGCCAGCCAGGTCATCGGCCAGCTCCCCAGTGAAGCTGCTGGACAGCCGGTACCGCTGGCCCTGCTGCAGGGGGGTGTCCAGCTGCACCACCAGGTACTGGGTGGGAGTCTCCAGCCAGGTGTGGGAGATGGCAGGGGCGCTGCCACCACCCTCTGCCTGCAACATGGCATGGAAGGAGCCCTGCATGGTGTAGTTCAGCTTGTTGCTGTGGATGAGGATGAGGTCGGTGGCTTCCACACAGACGAAGACCACACTGCTGTTGCCCTTGAAGATGTACATGTTGTTGGCATCGGGCTTCAGGAAGGGCTGCAGGGACACCTCATAGCTCTCCGGCTTCAGTGTGGCCGGCAACCTCCACCGGTTCCAGGGGTTGTTGGGGGCGGGGGTGGTGGTGGTGGTGACGCTGGGTTCAGCCGTGCTGTTGGTGTCCACATTCGATGTCCCCTTGTTCTTCTCCTGGGCATACACCACCGAGAGTGCAATGATGGTGGCCACAGCCCCCAGGCCCAGCACAATGGCCACGATGCCAACAGTCTTGCTGATGAAGAAGCCGGCTGCCATGGCGGGCAGCTGGAGCAGCACTGGTGGAGACAGCGCCGGGGCAGGCACGGCTTTTAGCCTCTCACTCCCACAAGGTTTATTAGTCCAAGTTAATGGGTGAAGGATTAAATGGCCATGGGACTCAGGGTGGTGACAGACCCTGGGATGAGCTTTCCACCCACCCACCCCCCAGCCTGATGGGAACACCAACGCCCAGCACCACTGCTGCAGGGGCAGAGCTGGCGGTGGGGGCTCACACCACTGGGGAGCCTGCACAGGCTGTGGGCCTGGACCCCTGGCGTCCTTCCCCAGCACTGGCCTGGCCCTGCAAAAGGAGGGACAGAGCAGGTGGTTGCAGCCAGCAGCCACATCCCCACCATGCTGCAGGGCCCAGCATGTGTCCCCAGCACCCAAGCCCAGATGCAGACTCAGTGTCACCCCATTTACCCTCGAATGACAGAGTCTGAGCCACTTTCAGAGGGTCCAGGCTGCCCCTGCCTGTGAGGGGCACAGTCCACAGGCTGCCCCTCCACCGGGGAAAGCAGGGGGTGTGGGATGCAGCACAGGGGTCTGGCAGCGGCGAGGGAAGGTGGGGGGGACACCTGGGAGGAGCTCACCCTGACCACAGCCCTCTCAAAGTCCAAGGTCATGAACTCAGAGGCACGGGGATCAAACTGCGTCCTGGTGAACACAGCCCCAGTAGGCACGTGTGAGGCCCCCACCCAGGGTAGGGTGGGAGGGGTGACACATCATGTCACACACTGGGAATAGAATCTCCTGCTCCCAAGATGTGATTGATCTCTGCACAGGGAGATAGGGGCAGGTGTTGCCAGGAGCCACAGCTGGGGCAAAGGGCAAACCAGGTTGAGGTGAGTGGTGTCCTCAGGGAACTGTGCCCTGTCCTTGACAGCACCCATCTGTACCCGCAGGGGCCACTGTGCCTGGCACAAATCACTCTGGATGCTTCTAGTGTCCCTGGTGTTCCCTGTTTGGCACAGCCATCCCCCGGCCCAGAGGCCACTGCTGGCTCCCTCAGCCCCATCCCCATCCTGGCTCTGGCCAGCTTTGGGGACAGTCCCCCACAGGACCAAGGGCCACAGGTGGCTGGGAGGGTGCCAGGCACTCTGCACACGCTCCGTCCCACACCAACGGGCTGCTGGCCCTCCCCACAGCCCCTCGGGCACAGCACGCAGGCATCCCCCACTGGCTCGGCTGGGGAGGGGGCTGGATGGAGTTAACGGGGAGCAGCACTGGGATGAGACACAGCACCCACACCCTGACTCCCCCAGCACACACAGGATTTTGGCCCCACCCCTAGAAGACCCCTCTTTGGAGCCCAGCCAGCAGCACATGCATAGCCCACGTCCCACAAGCGACAGAGATGTTGGACGTCATCCCCATGGGCATGTAGGTTCCTTGAGGCTCTGGCCTCACACACCCCACAGCCTGACACCCCCCCCAGAGCTCTCCCACCTT
>VZTE01003320.1:3048160-3058852 GCA_013397775.1 Eulacestoma nigropectus | reverse complement strand
CAACGCACCCCGCGGACCCCCGGCTCGGGGTGTGAACCCCCCCGGAGCATGCACAGCAGCAGAGTGCCCCCCTCACCTTCCTGCGCTCAGCCGTGGGCAGCCGTTCCCACTTCCTGCGCCCCACGCGTCGCCCTGCCTGTTCTCCGGCCTGCGCCCTACTGCCCGTCCCAGCCCCGCGCTCTCCGCTCCAGGGGGAGGAAAGTTTCCTCCAAAGCTCCAGTGCAGGAACCCGGAGCTCTCGCCCCCTTTAACCTCATGTCTGCCGGCCGACGGGGCGGGGGCCACGGTCAGGGACAGCGCGGGGCAGCGTGGGGGGAGAGCCTCCGGCATGGGCTCCCCCACACTGGAACAGGGCGAGGAGGCAGTTCTGAGGGGAAGGGGTGCTGGGCAGGGGGCCTGGATTTGGGAACACGCTCCGACAGGCAGAGCTGAGCCCAGCAAAACCCCGTGGGTGCCGCAGCACAGCACAGCTGGGGCAGGCAGTGGGTTGGGGGCCAGGAGCCATCCCCAGGATGTCTCCATCTCCGGACCATGCAGGCGGCTCGGAGGGGGAGCGCTGACCCCCGGCCAGCCCCTGCCCTCTACAGCCCTTCACACGCTGCATCCCCCGGCTCGCTCTGGGGTGTGGGAGGAGTCTGGTGACCCACTCAGCGCAGCCCCTCTCGGCACAACGCGGGGTCACTGCCAGCGCCGGGCACTCACAGCTCCCGCACAACCCACCGCCACCGGGGTCGGGGCTGAAGCTCCCCGGGAGGGGAAATGGCGGGCTAGGGGCTCACCCCGGCTCATCCCAGCGTGATCCACGGCTTGGGAAGAGAGAGCGGCCGGGAGCGGCAGAGGGGCTTCCCTGGCCGCAGCACGGCCACGGTCCTCAGCCTCCCACAGCCCGCAGAGCAGCAGGGCTGAGGCTCTGGAGAAACGTAGGTCAGGGCAGTGGGGCCGGAGCTGTTGGCAGAGCCGCTACGGGACGTGCAGAGGGAGCACATGTGGCCGGACACACCCTGCAGCGGCAGTGGGATGCTGTGGCGTCGGGCCGAACACAGTCACTGCCCATGGCACCCAACCTCCCGTACCCCTGGCCTGGCGCAGAGCAGCTTGCCAGCACCTCGCCAGCTCCCTCGCCATGAGGTGAGCCGGAGCGTTCCCCTCCGACCGTCTCAGTCCTGCCAGACTCCGCGTGCCAGGCTCAGGACCTGGCCCAGGCACGATGGCTCACCTGAACCCTTCGCAGGCACCTACAAGACGAGGAGGAGGAACAGGAGGAGGCAGAGGAGGAGGAGGGCCAGCAGAGAAGAGGACACAGCAGGTTGCCCAGCTCCTTGACCTCCATGAGTGCTGGTGTGGCTAGTGGCCAGCTGGGGAAGGGTTAAGCTGCAGGGAGGGGAAATTCCTTCCAGGCAGAGTCACGGTTTCCCTGCCAGGGGAAGTGGAGGCAGAACCCGGAGCACAGCTGGGGAGCAGAGGAAGGGCCCCTGGCCAGCCTCAGGGGCTGGTGGCCAGATGGAGCCGCGGCGGAGCCAGGGGCGTGGGGCACATGGCTGACAGAGCCCATCAGGGTCACTGTGATCCCTAGGACGAGCCCCGCTCCTTCCCGGCCTCAGGGGACCCCAGCCCCACAGCTCCCACACACCCACAGAGCTGTCAGAGCTGACGGCTGCCCTGCACAGATGCTCTGCAGCACGGAGAGGGCAGGAACTGGCAAGGGGTGAGCTGCCACCAAAGGCCCAAAGCTGGGGATGCCGCTGTCACAGCCAGAGCAGGGCCATCACCCTCCCCACACCTGCTCCAAGAGCAGAGGGTGCAGCCAGGGACCCTGCCCTAAGCCCCCTGCCCTCCCCTGGGGCATCTAGGGCCCCCTTTCCCACCTCCTGGGCCTCTGCCAGCCAAAAGCCCCTGGGGCTGCAGCTGCCCCAGGAGAGCTGCACAGAGCCCCTGGCCCCCTCCCCATCCAGCAGCACCCACAGCAGACACAGACACGGGTTCAAGGGCAGTTTATTGGGACACAGGGACACACTCCAGCAGCCCCAGCCTGGCCTAACCCTTCAAGCTACCACCCGCCTGTCCCCCAGGTCACTCAGCTCCGGTCCCTCTTGCTGCCACATCCCCGCTCCAGCACATCCCCCTCGCACTGTCTCCAGGGCACACAGCAGCTCCCATGAGTGACCCCCACCCAGCTGGGGCCCACCACAGAGAGCAGGACCAGGGCAGGGGACAGCCATGGCTGGGAGGATGGAGGAGACAACCTGCAGCTCCTGATGGAGCCGTCACTTACAGGCACACTTTCACCTGTGGGAATCCCAAGAATCCCAGGAGAGGGAGGAGCCAACTCTTCCGAACAGGGAGGAGAGGCTGCATGTCTGCAGGGAGGGAGGGGAAGGAAGGGCACCCTCCTTGTTGGGGGACCAGAGAGCAGAACTGAGCCCAGGTCCAGGGTGAGGGAACCCCCACCCCGTTCTCTGAGCCCTGTCACTGCTCCCTGCCCTCGGCCACCACCAGCCCCTGTGTGCCTCATGGGCAGAGCCCCGGGAGGAGCTGGGGACCCCAGCTCTGCTTAGCGGGCAGTCCCCCACCACAGGCTGCTCACATGAACTGTGACAGATTGGGCACTTTGATGTTGATGTCCCCGATGTTGATGTTGCGGGGGATCTCGGGCAGGTTGATGTTCTTCACAGCTGACACAGCGCGGGAAGGAGCAGCTGAGAGGCCTCCCTGGGGACAGAGGCACCATGACCACTGGCCCCACCCCACAGCCACATCTTCCCAGTGACAGTGCAAATTGGATGATAAACCTTTTACAGCCTGAGGTCATTAACCTTGACAGAAGAACCAATTCCACGCTCTGGCAGCTCCCTGCACTCCTGACCAGCACCACTGGGCAGGGATGTCCCCAGCCCCATCCCGAGGGCTCAGGCAGGCAGACACTGGGAATACCCTGGATACCCCCCACACGCCCACCCCTGACCGCATGGGCCACCCCCCCTCGCAGCCCAGGGTCTGTCAGCTCCCGTGGGGCAGAGCCGCAGCATCACCGCTCACCTCTGCCTTCTCCAGCTTGCCCTGGGCCTCCACCTGTGCCACAATCTCGTTCATATTGGTCTCCAGCACCATCCCACCGATCACCATCTCCTGCAGGATGTGGTGGACCTGCCAGGGAGGGAGGGAGGGAAGAGAAGGCTGAGGGCCCAGTCCTGGCCTGGCAGCGGCTGCAGCGCTGGCGTGGAAGCATGTCAGGGGCCAGCGTTTCCCCAAGGGACATAAATCTACTCCTGTCCCCTTCTCAGCTGCCTGGAGAATGAAAGGATGGCTAAGGTCCTCGGCATGGAGAGCCCCAAAGCTCCATTTACCACCTGTATCCCCACTCTAGATGACATCCACCCACCCACCAGGCATACAGCAGCCCCTGGAGCAGCCAGATGCAACTCATTCACTGGCACAGCCTGGCTGTGCCAGCTCTGACACATGGTTGCTCCCTCCCTGTGCCAGAAGCCAGGTTACAGCAGGAATGTGTCCTAGAGAGGACCCCAGCAGGCAGAAGGGTCCTCACTGGGCAGGACACTTCTCCCCAGAAGCTCCTTCTCCTCAGAAAGACAGGCCAGAGCCTGGCTTCTCCACTGTCTCTTAAAAAGGTTGTGACATAGGCACAGAAAAAGCACAGAACTGCCAGGGGAGTCTGCTCCTTTCCTGGGATCCCTTGACTCCAAGGATGAACAGCTAGGCAAAGCCAGTGGAATCATGCAGCCAGAGCAGGGAAAGGGACATTGCTGAGTTGCAACCCCAGAAATTGCAACCAGCCCTGGGGCAGCAGCCAGCCTGTGCTGGTGGCTACAATCACCCTCAGCTCCTGCACCCAGCTCAGCCCAGCATCCCCTGCACAGTCAGCAGCTCCCAGATAATGGATTTATGGGTCCCAGTTACTTCCATGAAAGAGGCTATGCAGGAGCATGGCTGGGTTATGAAATTGTTTTATGGTTTCACAGGGCCAGGCTGCACTTGTAAACCCCTTGTGACAAACACTGCCAGGACAGTCCTGGGGAGAATAAAGACGACGAGAGAACCTGCTCTGAGGGGGAACCCCAGCTCTGTGAGGTGATCCCAGACAACAGTGAGGTGATCCAGCCCAGGGCTCCCCATAGGTCCTGTCCCGCTCCAACAGTGTCTGGAGCAGCAGAAAGTGTGTGGGATCAGCACAGCACAGGGCGAGCCACAGGTGACACTGGGTGAGCCCCAGGAAGCTCCTGGGACCCCCCACAGCCCTGGAACCCCCCTCCCACAGCCCAGTCCCTGAAGCAGCTGGAGCAAGCGGCTCCCACAGCCAAAAAGGATATGGGAGCATCAGGAAACGTTCCTTCAAGATCTGGCTTTGGCCCAAGCTGGCTCCAAACCAACAGGGCAGAAATCCTGAGCAAGTTTTGTTTTCCAAGCCAAAGCACAGCACTTCTTGAGCAATCCATGTCCCCTCTGGGACCCCACAGATTCTGAGTGCAGCTCACACTCCTCTCCAAGGTGGAAAGCACGACCGAGAGCTGCACGTAGCCCACCCTAAGTCTTCCCTTGTGACAGGGGTTCCCTGCAGCTCTGAGGTCGGGGCTCCCGAAGCTGACAGCTAAAAGCCCTGGTGTCACTGGTGCCTGAGCAATGTCCCCCTCCATCGGCCCATGGCAGGAGTAGGACCCCAGAGCCACCACAGCTCTGGTCCCATGACCCCTGTCCTGCAGGCAGTGCAAGGTGGAACTTAAGGCAAAAAGAAAAATCACAGAATGCAGCCAAAGTTGCACCTGAAGCCCTGCCAGCCCCTGCCCAGGGAGACATTCACAAACCTGCCCGGGGAGACACTCATGGCCCTGCCTGGGCATCCAAGGGGGACAACCAGGGCCCAGCAGGACACATCAGCACATTCCCAGCACCCCAAACACTGTCCCTCTGCAACCGGACTCCTGGAAGCACAGGAACATGAGCACATCCAAGAAATAAACATGTGCCAAATATAGAAAGAGACTGGAGAACCAACTGATAGTGGCCAAGATTCGAGTCAAAGCTAGGAAGCAGTGGGAGCATCAGATGGGAAGTAAACAGGGCTGGGAGAGCCTGTGGTGACCGAGCTGGGGTCTCCACTATCAGAAACTCCCGATTCCTGTCTCCTGAGAATGTTCTTCCAGGCAGGAGAGGTCAGAGGAAGGGTGACCCCACTACTGCTGGCAAAGCTGACAGGCAATGGTGTGATGTGCCCTGCCCGAGGGCTGCGGGCTGGCAGTGAGGCTCAGTGCAAACTGCATGTAAAGCTCATGTAAAGCTGAGAGTAAGGCTGAGTGAAAAGCTCCTGGGTCCTGGTCACGCCACAGAGTCAGCACCCACGAGCACATCCTCCCCCAGTTGTGGGCAGAGCTGACCTGGGCAGCTGCCAACACTTCTCCCGCAGCTGCTCGGCCCTCCTTCATCCTTTAATAAACACTTTGATAAACACTTTTGCTGACAAGACAATCATGTTGTGGCATTTTGGGAAGTTTACAGCAGGGCAAACAGTGAAACCAAAGCCCAACCTCAGCAGGTGGTAATGCAGAGCTCTCCCTGCTCACTCCCCTTCCCTGCCAGTTCCCCAGTTGGAATCACCAATGGAAAGGGAGCATTTTACACATCTTTTTTTCCCAGTGCTCTTTTTTGTTGACATGTTTTTGTCTTTAGCAAGGCAAGAAAATTTTGATCAACAGCAACGCAAGCCCAGTACCCTCAGCCAAGCCTCTCCCTGCTCCAAGCCTATTCGTGGCTATCTACTCCCAGCTATCTTCAGCCTTGTGACCCAGGACATGATTAGAGGGAATGGATTTCCGCCCAGGAACTCAGTTCAGCTCAAGAGGAAGCATTACAGGCTGTGGCTCAAACCAAAGTTTACCCAGCCCTTTGAATTCCAGACACTCCCATTGTTCCTTCCCTTTTTTTACCCTGCAGCCATTGTTCCTTCCCTTTATTTTCCCTGCAGCCGTAGTAAAATGTTAACTCCCACGAGGTGTCACAGCTTGGAGCAGAGACAGAACACTCCAGCACCAGGTCAGAGTCTGCCCAGTTCCACCAGTGCTGGCCGTGGAGCACAGATCCGTCACTTGGCCACGGCCACCCGGCACCGGGGCAGCCCCACGGCTGGGCACAGCTCCCCCCGGGCTCGGAGCAGCCCAGCACTTGGGTCTCTCCTCAGGAGGTCACAATGTGGATGGCCTTCAAAGAACACAGGCTAAAAGCTTCCCATACAGGATCTCAATCTCTCCTGAAGTGACCCCTGCCATCCCCACACTCTCGTGGCCAGCCCCAGCCCAAGAAATGTAGGCTCTGGAGCAGCCCAGAGCCCCACCACCCACCTTGTCCATGTGGAAGATGAGATCCAGTTCACAGACGTTCTCAAAGCACTTGTCCAGTGTCTCCACAAACACCTGGGGCAGTAGACAGAGACCAGGCAAGATGGTCACACCAACCCCATGGAACACTCCAGGCCTGGGACAGAGTGACTGGAAAGCTGGAAAAAGACCTAGGGATGCTGGTGACTGTGGCTGAACATGAACCCAGGTGTGTCCAGGAGGTGGGCAAGAGGCCAATGGCACCTGGCTTGTGTCAGCCCCAGTGTGGGCACAGGCCCAGGGCAGTGCCTGTCCCCTGAGGTGGCACTGCTGAGGCACCTCCAGTGCTGGGGGCAGCTGGGGGCCCCTCCCAACAAGAGAGACCTGGAGGGGCTGGAGCGTGTCCAGGGAAGGGAACGGAGCTGGGGAAGGGGCTGGAGACCCAGGAGTGGCTGAAAGAGCTGAGGGGGCTCAGCCTGAAGAAAAGGAAGCTGAGGCGGACCTTCTTCCCATATCCTGGTGTTTAAAGGGTGGCTACAAAGCTGGAAACTCCCTTCACACAAGGAGTCACATGGAAAGACATGGAGTGATGGGTACAAGTTCCTCTTGGGAGACTCCAACAAGGCACAAGGGGAAATTTTTTTCCAAAGAAAACAGCCACTGAATAATCTCCATGGGGAAGTGGGGGATTCACCAATACTGGATACTTTTCATGTGCCAGGGTGTTGGGCCTTGTCTAGGCCACACTTTGCCAAGAAAGGCTGGAGCAGACAATCCCTGAGGTCCCTTCCAACTTGGGATTTCAGAATACTAGGTTTAATGGTTGGACTTGATGCTCCTAAGGGTCTTTTCCACCCTAAATGATTCTGTGCTTCTATTTTTAAAAGACATTCACTCAGACTGACTTTCCCTGCTGCTCCCAGGTGCAGAAACCATGTAGAAGCTCAGGGAGTACATGCAGCCCCCTCTCCTCACCATGGCCTCGAGGGCTTCTCAGGCCTTTCAGAAGGGCTGACACAGGGATGCCACGGGCATGAAATGCCCCTGAATGGTGTCAGGGCAGGGCTGCACCCAGGAAACTGGGCCCTGCAGGGACGCACCTGGATGAGGTCCAGGATGCCCAGCTCGCTCTCCGAGGAGTCCACGCAGAACACAAAGTACAGCGTGGCGTAGTGACGGTAGATCAGCTTGTAGTCCGAGCCACCAAACAGGCTGTGGGGACATGGGGAGAGCTGAAGGGCTCTGGGGGGACACCCAGGCACTGCACAGTGTGAGGGGACAGCCCAGCAGGGCCCCTCACCGGCCGGTACCTGCCACACTCCAGGAAGTTGCAGATGTGGTCATCCCGCTTCAGCACCAGGTGGAAGGTGTCACGGATGATCTGCTGCTGGACCTCTTCTGCCTGCCAGGAGGAGACAGTGGGTGGGCACCCATGGATGCACGTCCCACCCGTGGGACCCACGTCCCCCCCGCTGTCCCCTGCTGCCCCAGGGGCGCCGTGAGCCCGCGGCTCCGGATGACAGGCCAGTCGCGGCGCCACCCATGGGTGACCCGGGGCATCCTGAAGGACGCGACCAGGGCACCGGCAGGGCTCCCCCACGCCGCAGCGACCGCCCCTGCTCCCGGGACACCCCCAGCCCCATCGAGCCCCAAGACGCCCTCAGCCCTGCGCCGGTCCTGGTCCCGGTCCCGCACCGGGCTCAGGCACCCGCTGCCGCAGCCCCACCGGCGGCCCCGGCCCGGTCCCCGCCCCGGTCGCGCACCAGGTGCTGGTAGAAGCGGACGAGCCGCGGCTTCCCGTGGTTGTTGAACACCAGGATGGCGTTGATCATCCCGGCAGCGCGTCGGGCCGGGCCGGGCCGGGAGCAGCACTGGGAGCAGCACCGCGGCCGCAGACCCACGGCAGGAAGCCCCTCGGCCGCCCCGGAAGCGCAGCGGCAGCGGCGCTGCGGACCCGGCTCCGGTGGGCTGAGCCCGCGGTGACCCTGCGGAGCCGCCGGGGCGCGGGAACGAGCAAAGCCGCTCCGAGGCGGGGGCTCCCCGGGACCGCGCGGCCGCACCGCGGCCTGCCGCAGGGGCGGGGTCGGCCGTTCCTCGCAGCCCGACGGGGCAGGACGGGCAGGCCCAGAGCCGGGATGCGGCCGCCGCTGCCCGCGCCGGGACCACCGGGACCACCGGGACCCGCCGCTGTCTCCCCGCGTGCGCCGCCAGGGGGCGCACCAGCCCCGCCGGGACCGGCGCTCCGCGCAGGGGGCGGGGCCAGGCCTTCGGTCACGCCCTCTTTTAAAGGGCCAGCGACTCTGCCTGCCCGGAGGGGGCGTGCGCGTGGGCACCGGCGGGGTCAGAGCTCTCCGGCCCCTGCCCGGTCCCGCTTGCCCCCCCGCGCGCGTACACCCCGGCCAGGGCCCGCAATAACGCCCTGCGCTGGGGAGTGTGAGAAAAGGGCGGGGCAATCCCGCGTGGCACCGGGAGCTAGCCGCGGGCCCTTACCCGGGGGGAACGGACACGCTTCCTCGGGGCCGGCGGCACCGCCGGGCACGGCGGGGGACATCGAGGGAAGGGACAGGCGGGGCAGTGAGCGGCTCGGTGGGCCGGGAGGAACGGCGAGAGGGAAGGGAAGAGCCGCGGAGTGACCGGGGCAGGACACCCCGCGGCCTGATTGGCTGAGGCGGCTGCAGCCTCGAGCCTCCGCGTTCTGATTGGCTGAGGCAGCGGCCTCCTGAAGCCGCGCTCTGATTGGCTGAGATGGCCGCATCCTTCCCAATGCGCGCCCTGATTGGCTGAAGCGGACGGGCGGCTGCTTCCTGGCAGGCGGAGGTGCCGGGGCCGCTCCCGCCCTCGGCCCCGCTGCGCCGCTCCGGGTCCCCGTCCGGGTCACACTGGGCACCCCGCTCCGTGTCCTGCCCTGTGTCCTGCCCTGTGCCGTGCTCCGCGCCCCGCTGTGTATCCCACTCTGTGCCCCTGCCCGTGTGCCACTCCATGCCCTGCTCTGAGCCCCGCCAGGCGCCAGCTCCAGGCATACCCCCTGGCTGGGGCACCCACGGGAATTCAAAGGAGTGAGTCTCCCTGCGCCTCCTCTCTCCCCGTCAGTATTGGCAAATATTTGTGCAGGCAGAGCCGTTTCCAGGCCACGTGCGGGGCGAGGCCGGGCTGGGAACGTGGGGAGGGAAGTGGCAGTTTGGGCACCGGTGACACCAGCCGGGTCCGGGCTCCAGAAGGCTCCAGGCTGGGCCGGCGGGCAGCAGCAGGGACGTGACGGGATGCTGGGCAGCCCCCAGACAGGCGTGGGGGATGTGAGCACCGGCAGTGGCAGCGGGGACAGAGCAGGGAGCTCAGTTTTCACCACGAACACAAAAAAAAACCCAGAAAAGCAGAAGTGAGCCCAGACAAAGGGCTGTGTGTGGAGACAAACTCTACTGCGATTAGTCCGGCCGGCGCCACCTGCTTCCATGGAGATGAGAATCTCCAGACACACCAGTCAAATCCCGGCTGCCTCCGCATGCAATCCCCTTCTTCCATGGGGAGGAGACCCTCATCCTCCTCATCTTCATCATCCTCCTCCTCTTCCTCCTCCTCCTCTTCCTCCTTCTCCTCCTCCTCCTACTCTTCCTTCTCCTCTTCCTCCTCCTCCCCCTCCTCATGATGTGAGCCAAAGCCTGCAACCCGCAGATCCTTGGCTGTTGCCACCCACTGTCCTTCCCAGGCCACATCTCATCCCCATCCCTCCCTTTGGGGACCAGCTGCCTCCTGCTACCACATCCCCACAGCCACGTAGCTCAACCTCTCCCTCTCTCTTCTTGGGGGAGCCAAAAGCAACCCCCTTCCCAAACCCTCCCAACTTCTGGATCACCTGCTGCCCTTCCTATACCGCATCCTGTCTCACTCCCTTCCTTTGGGAACAGGCCACCTCTTGCCACTCTACCCTGCACACCGTGGCCTTTCCCTCCACCTCTTTGTGTTGGGTGAACAGCATCCCCCCCAAACCCTTCCAATTCCTGTAGCATCCCTAATTCCTCTCATCCCATTTTTGGGGAGAGAGAAGTCCTTGCCATCAATCCCTACAAGCTTTTTGGGGTGCATATGACCTTTCCCACCCCCATAGCGGAAAGAGAGCGATGCCCAACTGGATATGGGTCCCTTGAGAAGGTCATCCCCTCCTCGGCATCATTCTATGGGGTCATAACCCCCAAAATAAAGGGTGAGGTAGAAAATTACCCCTGTGCTGCGGGAGGGGACATAATGCAGGGACACTGTGGGCATAGGGTCCTCATCGACCACTCCCACCCCATTCCCCCCACCTTCGACCCCCCCAGACTGGTACCGAGGGCGGCCCCGGCTCCGGTGGAGGATGCTGCTGAACGGGGGGGGG
>VZTE01003320.1:3020680-3048148 GCA_013397775.1 Eulacestoma nigropectus | reverse complement strand
CGCGGTGGTCGGGCAAGTTGAGGAGGGGGAGGAAGATGAAGGGCGGGCGAGTTAGGAGGAGCTGCTTTGCATCCCTTCACGTCAGCCCTGCCTCATTCCCTCCTTCTTCCTTCCTGCGCANAACGGGGGATACAACAGCGGGGACACCGGGATGTCGCCGCCTTCCTGCCCCGCGCGACGGAGACGGGAGCGATGGCGGCGGGAGGGACCGGGAGGAGCGGGGAGGACGCGGGGTCCCAGCTCTGTGCGTGGGGCTGTCCCTCCCCATGAAACCCCCCCGAGAACTTTCCCCGTGGCCGCGCGCAAACTTTCTCCGCCGGGAAAGTTGCGGGGAGGGCGCGGGGCGGGGGGCCCTGACCTGTTGCGGGAGGGGGGAGCAGCGCAGGGAGGGACCCGCGGCGGTATCGCGCGTGGGAGGGATGCTCGGGGGATCGGGGGTCGGGCGGCTCCGTGGGTCCGGTCCCCGCGCGCCGTGCCCGAAGTTTAGGGAGTTTCCTGGTGTTTGCGACCGGCCAGCGGTAGGGGTCCCGGGTGGGGTCCCCCATGTTCGCAGCGGCAAAGTGCTCCAGGGGAGTAAAATGCAGTGGGGAGTGGGGGGTGACTCTGTGAGCTGGTCCCACACACACAGGCAGGTCCCACTTCACCTTCAGTCCCGGAACACCCCAGGATGTCCTGGTGTGGGACCCCCCGGTCCTCCGTGGGGGCTCCGTGAGAGCTGGGAGGCCTCTGAGTTCTGTGCCCAAGCAAGGGATTGAGGGGAGCTGCGTGAAAGTCCTCCGGAGCTCTGGTCATAACAGGGTGCGATGGATAAATTAGTTATATTTACTTAATTAGTCAAGCATTAGGATTTTTCTTGTGAGCAGCTGTGTAGGAAGAAGAGGGTAACCAGGGGGAATGGGGGCAGCCCAGAGCCTGACCTCCACCAGACTGGAGCCCAGCTCCAAAGCTCGATTTCCCCCCAGGGCCAGAGCCTGAAGCCCCCCCTAGGTCCAAAGCCTGCAGCTCCATCAGACTCCTACCTCCCACACCACGCTCCTGTGCCCCATACCATGATCTTGCATTCCATGCCACACTCTACTCCCCACACCATGCTCCCAGGCTTGCCTTGGTTGCTCCTCTATCCTAGGTTTGAACTGGCCCCACCGAGCTATGGATCCAAGTGGTTCCCACACGGCACACCTGGATCCTGTGGGTGTTTGGGCTGGCCACAGGACTGAATGAATACATCTTGGGTTGGAGGCAGACTCCAGGCATGGCTCTCATGGGGACCCTGAGAAGTCACTGGGAGGCACCAGCCTCAGCATTCCCTTTGGAGGTCCCAGGGGTGCCCAATCCCTGGCTGGCCATGGGGAGCAGCAGCTGGGGCGGCACTGGCCTGGCTGTGACCATCCCCTGCTCCCACCCTGGGTGACAAATCTTCACTGCAGAAGCAGCCGTGGAACAGGCACGTCCCCCTCGCCTGGGCCCAGCTCCTCTCCTGCAAGCAGCTTTGTGTCAGTGCCCTCTTTATGGGACATGCTGTATCCCTCCAAAATGGGAAATAGGAGCTCAAGCTCTGCTACACCCCAGGACACATTCCCACCCAAACTTGGGGGGTCACTCACAGGGTCAGACATGGGTCCCTGCCGCAGCGGGAGTGGAGCATCTCTGGTGGTGTGGGTCATGGCTCGTCGTGCTGGCATTTTGGGCTTGGTTTAATCCCTGATAAAGTGTTTTGGACTGTTTTATTCGGCTATTTTAATTTATCAACTAGTTTGGGAATCACGGTGTGGAGGGGGAGGAGCACAGGCACTGTCCCGTTTCGCTCTGCAGCTGGGAATACTGAGGGATTGACAAAGCAGTGGGTTTGTACCGCCAGGAACGTGCCAGCATCACAACCCATGAGAGAGAGGCTGCCTGCACTCCTTTATTTTACAGTTATTCCTTGTGGAGGTCAGCTCCAGCTCAGCCTCTGCTTGAGCCCACTCTCTGGGCGTCTTCCTGGGGTCTTCCAGGCCAGAGCCAGTGCGGGGATGAGAGGTAGCCTAGTGTCAAGGGGGCTTCCTGCTGGATTTGTTGCTGCTGCTCCCTGTTCCCTCTGCCACCCACTCCCAGATGTGGTTTCCCAAGCCCCATCACGTCCCTGGCTCACAGAGTCCACCTGTCTGGGCTCAGGTGCCAGCTCCTGGAATGCCCCAAATACCTGTCCAGGCCACATGTGCCATGGAGGTGGCGTGGTGAGGCTGGAAGAATGCTGCAGGACGGCCGGGATGCAATGTGCCAGCAGTGCCCCAGTCCCATCCTTTGTGCTGCCTGTGGCTAGAGTCCTCAGGATGAGTCATGGTCCCCGCTGAGCCCTTCCCAAAGGGCTTGACCTTGGGGACAGAGACCACGACCAGTGACAAGGGCTTTTCCTTTGTTCCTCTGTCCTGCATTTTCTCCTCAGCCTCATGCACACCCTCCTCCTCCTCCCTCATCCTGGCAAGTGGCTGTGGGTCGCAGTGGGGTTGGTGTGGGAGAAGACCTGGCACAGCCCGTGCCCAGCATGGCTTTCCCTAAATCCCAGTTTCTGCCCAAAACACAGTGAAACGTGGCATTTCAGTCAGGAAGGAGGTGCTCCTGCTGAGCTGTGGAGAAAGGTCTGTATTTGTGTATTTGGGGGTCTGTATTTAGACACCAGGGAGGCTGTTCTGCTCGCCTGGCTTCAACTTCAGCAGAGGAACAGGGCTCTCCCCACTGAGGGAACAAGCGATGACAAACTTTCTTTCCCAGACTTTAAATTAAAGGGAAGAAACATGTTTTTGACTTTTCCTGGCCTTTCCTCACAGCTGTCCATCTGTCGTTTGAGTGACAGTTGAGTATTTCTAATGAAGATTTACAGGAAGAATATGTCAGCACCTGTGGGTGGCTCTGCGGTGTCCCTGTGCTGTCACCTCCTGGTCCTCAGAGTGTTTGGACAATGTTCTCTGCAAAGTGTCACAGTTTTTAGTTGCAGGAAAAGTGACCAGAGTCTGGGTGCCCTGTTGTGCAAAGCAAAGACAAACTTGCAGAAAGTTCACGCAAATCTTCTCCAGATTGGCTCCAGGGATAACTCAGGGATAATGGGGTGCTGGGGAACACCACAGCTGTGGGAGGTAGGGAGGTCTGGTAGGACAAGGTACGTCTTGTGGCCCTGGAGATGCAACATCAGGTTGCTCCAAGCCCCATCCAACTGGACCTCGGACACTTCCAGGGCTGGGGCAGCCACAGCTTCTCTGGGCACCCTGTGACAGTTCCCCGCCCTCTGTCAGTCTGATGCCGTTCTTCCTGGCACTCCAGGTCCTTCTCCAAAGTCCCTCTCCAGACACTGACACAGCCTGGGTCTGGCAGCGAGCAAACCCAGCCAGGCCATTCCGTGCAGTACCGCAGCACGTCCGTTTGGGAAGAGCGGGCTGGGAGGAGGAAGCAGCACGCAGCCGTGCTCATTGTTTCACTTCTGCTTCTCGTCCATGGGGACCCGCGTTTGTGCCTGGGCAGTGCACACCCCGACATGCGGGGCTTGGGAGCTGCGGCTGGGGAACAGGAATTTCCTGGGGACTGCGGGTGGGAGCCACGAACGGCGCCAGGATGGGACGGTGAGGGGCTGCTCATGCTCTGCAGGGAGCCTTCACGGTCCAGTCGGCCCCACAGCAGGGCCAGGGTCCCTCCCTGGGCACAGCTGGGACTGGCCCCGGCCATCAGAGCCACAGCAGGCTGGAGCCTGCATTCTACCCATGCTGGGGGTGACCTGGCGAAGGGAGAAGAGGGGGAGGAAGGACAGGCAGAGCTTCCAGAGGAAGAGCACTCACCGTTGCCTCTAAATTTATCTTTCCTGTTTCTCAGCAGCAGCAGTGTCTCATGCCCATTCTCTGTGGTGTCAGGCCATTCTCCCCTCTCTGCCTCTCTCCTGGCACCCTCTCCCTCACCAGGTTGTCCCGGTTTAACCAGCTCTGTCTCTCCCCTTCTTTTGCTTTCAAGTTTTAATCCTGGTGTGCTCCCTGGCAGCTTTTCCCTTCTCTCACCTCCAGTCTGTTCCCACACCCACCATCCCAGGGCCCTCCCCATGTCCCGCAGCACCAGCCCCTGGCTTGGGGGTTAAACTGGAGGCTGGGTGGTTGCCAGTTCCTCTGGGCTCAGGACTGGCAATCCATGAGCAAGCTGGAGAACAGAGTCAGGAGGTTTCCCTCAAGGAGCCCTTTGCCCAACCCATGATGGGCTGCTCTCAAGGGAGAGCTTCTCCCTGGAACCATGGAATCATTTTGGTTTGAAAGGACCTTTGAGATCACAAAAGCCTCACGGCAACCTGGCCTGCTCATCTCAACCTCCCTCAGAGATGCTGCACATGACCAGGTGGATCAGGGACATCCTGGACTGGCCGAGAGGATCAGGGACATCCAGTACTGGCTGGGTGGATTGGGGATGCCCAGGACCAGTCTGGCTGGTGGCTGCTGTTGGGAAGAATTGTTTTTGTGGTTAGGATGGATGTTCCAGGGAACTGCTTCCCTTCCCAATCAATCCACAGGGATTGTGAGACTCTCCTTTCTCACAAAGGACTTTCTAGTCTGAGTCCTGACCCCTCTGCCATGCAAAATGTAGGCATCTTAAACTCTCAGCTCCAACACCTCCCTGCTCCATGCCAGTCAATTCTTTGACATTTATTGAACTGGCTGAGAGTCGCCCTTCCCAGGCACAGATTGACCTGCCCTCCTGGCTCTGCCCTTGGCTTTTCTCCAAAGCCATCAGTTTGTCCTTGCTGTGGCCACTCTGTGCTTGCTGTGCACTAAGTCACCAGCCCTAGAAGCGTTCAAATGCTGTGTGGACGTGGCACTTGGGGACATGGTTTAGTGGTGGCCTTGGCAGTGCTGGGGAACGGTTGGACTCCATGATCTCAGAGGGCTTTTCAACCTTAGTGACTCCATGATTCCAGCCCCGGCGCACATGTGCCCATGGCTGAGGGGGCACTAGCTCACTGAGAGCTAATGCCCCTCAGAGGAGCTCTGACTTGGAGCCAGGAGCGTGCTCTGGAGAAAAAATGCTTTCTCAGAGGCAGGACCGTAGGCAGAGCTGGATGAGCCTCCTCCATCAGAGCGCTGAGTCTCTCTGCTGAATCCCTTCCCATCCATCCCCGTCTGCGCCTTGGCCGCTCCGCATGGGCACCAGCAGAGCCTGGCTGGGCCATCGCTGAGCTCGCCTGCTGAGAGCTAGCCCTGATTTACGGGGGCTCCAGTGGTTCGGTTTGGTTTTGTTATTATCAACAAGGGACTCATAGAAGGAAATTATTTCAACAGCTGAATATTGTGTGTGTTTATGGGACTTTCTGGCTGTGAGAAGGAAGGGCACGAAGTACAGGGGTTGTGTAGATTGGGATGACAACAGGGGAGGGCAAGTGGAGCAGGCCCCAGAGTGAGCCAAGGCTGCCAGAACTGAGGCAGAGACAGCCCAGCCTCACTGAGACCTTGGGAAATATTAATTAGGATGAGTGAATGGTGGAAATATTCCCATCCTCCCACTCATGAGCGGGATTGGCCCACTGCATCTCCCTGTATCACACAACAAGCCCTGTCTGAGCACTCTGTGCCAGGCAGGTGATCCATCCCCCAGTGCCCATGGCAGCTCCCAGGCCAGGTTCATCCGGCATTGATTCCATTTTCAGGAATTGGACAGCCACGAGCTGCAGGGCCCTGGGCATCGCTCCCAGCGAGCTCGCGGCGTGCCGGGTAGTGTCCATGTCAACTGTCCAGCCACTGCAACACACTCCGGACAGCAGTGCCAGACCGCGTTCTTTCAAATCCTTTTCAAAAGATAAATATGTGTATTTTTTAATACAATCCTGGCCTCTGCATGGAGTCAGGAGCACTGCAGGAGCTTTCACAGCATGATGACACACAAAAGCACACATGCCATATGTGGGAATTGCATTTTACCCTGGCCCTCTGACCTGGCAGCAGCGTGCAGCCAGCACACCATCCCCAGACCAGACACCTCTGCCTTCCTGCCAGGAAAAGCAGCCGAGTCCTCTGCTGCTGTGGGTCTCAAAGACCTTGGCTGTACAGACAGGCTGGTGCTGTGGGGGGCAGCAGGCACACCTGGCTTTGGGCCATATGGGGATACCATGTCTTCCGCACCTGGCTTGGGTCAGTCCTGAGCTGGGCATTCATGAACTGCCACCAGCAGGGACCTTTGTCCAGTGCCTTCTGCTCCATCTGTCCAACCCAGCCTCCCAAACACTCGTCCCTGACCTGCTCAGCTGTGCAGAAAAGGATCCGAAACGTTTCCCACCTTGGGGATCTGAAAGTAGAACTGGCATTGGCAGCTGTGCAGCTGGGTTTGTTCCTGTAATGGTGTGACACGTCGAAGGGCTTTGTTACTGGAAAACTGGGCGTGGGACATTCCCAGGTGGCCTGGTCCGGTGCCTGGTATGGGTGGAAGGGGGCTCAGTGCTCCCCAGTTCCTGCCCATACCTCTTCCTGCCCATGGTGGAAAGCTCCAATTCTCTCCGCTTTCTTCACCTCGGGTCTGTAGGAAATGGCACTCACTGTGTTTGTGACTGGGCTGTGTGGGATAAGTTCTGCAGCAGGTTCCTTGTGCCAGAGGTGATTCCTGAGCCACAGAGCTGGAGGTCGGTGTCCCCCATGCTGGTTCAGCTGTGCCTCACTCACTGGGACCTTCCCCATCACTGAGGCAAACCACAGTTGCTGGTGCTGTGCTGAGAGATGTCCTGGGGGCTGTGGCACACAGGGGCAGTTTCTCCAAGGCAGAACAACCTCAGAATCTGGAGTTGACAGAGCAGACACAGCATGAAGTGTCCCCGTGCCCTGCAGCCCCTCGCCTGTCCCCAGCGCAGCCCTCCCCAGCCGCTGGAGCCAGGAGTGGCTGCAGGACGGGCAGACACATGTGGAAGATTATCCGGTCGAGTATTAATTATCACGCTCAAATTAGAACCCCTCAGCTATGATTAACTTATTACCCAGCCCTGCAGCGGGGACAGCAGACACAGGAATCGTGGCAGAGCTCAGCGATGCCTGGCTGTGGGGGGCACAACATCCCTGTGGGGAGCGGGCAGCCCCCAGCCCTGCAGGGCTCTGGGACCCCCTTGCCTCCTGCCTGGGATAAGCAGTAGGAGAGCAGTGGGGAGCTGTGCGTGCCTGTGCTGGGCTGTGCTGAGGTTCCCTGTTTGCCTCGGTGCGAGGGGTAACATCTGTCTGGGTGCAGGGGCTCAGGGGGTGCTTCCCAGTGTGCAGCACATGGGAAGACTGAGCCTGTCGGCAGAATCACATGCGGTCTGGGGCGTTCACCTTCCTCACTGCCTTTAACTCTGGTTCGACATCGCTGGTGCCGTGAATGGATCTGGGCCAGCCCCGTGTTTCCATTTCTCTGTCCTCACAGTCCAGCACTGGACAGAGCCTGGGGAGACAGGGACAGCTGGGCCCAGGAGCCACCGTCCTGCAGAATGGACAGGCTCCCTACATGGGAATATCAAAACTGGACTAAAATTTTTCCCAAGGATAAGGGCAGCAATGCTCTTGAAAGTAACACCCTTAAGTGAGACCCTTCCCACTGTGGGGATCTTCCCTTGCACCTGAGCAGCTGTTTCACATCCCACAAGGCAGCCTGTTCCCTTTGGGGTGATACACATCTCCCATTTGTACCATTTTGGGTTGGTTTTCCCCTTTTACAGACAGCTGGGTCACACACACCAGGGTTCCTGAACCCCTCCTGCCTATGTGTTGTCTCCTTGGACCTCTGGCAACATTTATGGCTCTGCCCCGAAGTCCTGGCAGTTTATGATTAACCCCGGACCTGGGGGTGCTAAGCAGGAGCTGTGTCAAGCAGGAGTGATGCCACATGGGCTCAGGACATTCCTCTCAACCTCAGCCTCAGGTTGCTTTGGGGCTGGATGGCATCACGCCTGGGTCTCAGCAGGACACCAGGGTGCCTGTTGCCGCTGTCCCAGAGAACCTGCTGTCCTGGTGGGCTCCATCTCCAGTGTTTTCTTCCCCCTGGGTGTCACATCCCTTTGTCCCACATCCCAGCACTGCTCTCCCCCTGCACTTTGGTTCATTTTGGGCAGTTTGGGCACTTTGGTCCATCTCCACACACGAGGGCCTGTTAATCCCCGCCGCTGCTGAAGATGCCGAATGAACCGGGGCAGTGCTGGGACTCAGAGACCCGGGTAGAAGTCGTGTTGGGTCTTTCCAGGCAAAGGTGTGTGCTGGGGGATTTGGGGCTTGCAGGGCAAAGGGGGCTGCACCCACCCTTTGCCCCCTGCTCCCTGCAGGACCTAGCCCAGCATCAGGCCCCTGGGTTTGCCTCTGCCACAACCATCCCTCATCCTTCCCTGCAAGGTTTGGGGGTTGACCTGAATTCACACTTGTTCCTACAGATTTCTTTGCTTGGGGTGTTTGCTCCTTCATTTTCCAGAAGAATAGTGAGGTGGTGAAGGTAGTCCGACCCAGCATTGCTCAGTCCCGTTTCCCTTCTGTCCCCATCTGCATGTGTGAGTGCTGGGAATGGGTTTGTCAGCGCCTCAGCGCCTTTCAGGGTCTTCGCAAAGAGCAGATTTATTTTCTGCTATGCTGAGAATTAGCTCCCCTTTCTTCCTCTTCCCTCTGCCCCCGCTGGAAAGAGAGAGAATGCAGGGAAGAAGAAAGGATTTCCATCGCGGCGGTGATTGGCACAGCCCTGAATGAGAGGTCATTCCAGCCGGCTCTTTCTTTTCAGGGCCCTTTTTTCCTGCTCCCTGTATTCAGGCTGGCAGCATTCTTTCTTTTCAAAGCTCCTCTGTCTGTCTCTCTCTTCCCCCTCCTTTATTTTTCATCCCTTTTCTTTACTTTTGCTGTCTTTTCATTCTGTTTTTCTCCACCCCCTTGGGGCTCCATTTTTTTCTTTCCCTTTTCCTCTATTCAGTTCCTTTTTTTTCTTCTCGCATCTCTTTTGAATAGCTCGGCTATTTTCGGAGAGGAAAGGGACTGTGCCGGGGAGAAGCCGTTACAGCAAGGAGGAACTTGAAAGTCTTTTCTTTCCCTGTTTATTTCATTTAAAAGCAAAAATTGTTTTCCAAGGCAGAGTGAGGGTTCTGTGTGGAGCCTTTGAAGCCAGGCTGGGACAGCAGCAGGGCTGGGGGCCCTCCCTGCTCCTGGCAGTGCCGCATACACTGCCGGTCCCAAACCCCTGACAAACCCCTGGAGCACCGGGGGGTCTGGGGTCGCTGCTGCTGTGGCTGGGCTCCGGGTGCTTGTGCTGCCAGAGGGGGTCCAGGCAGCAGCAGCCCCTCTCCCTCGGCTCACCCTGCACCAGTTACCTGATTTAAAGGCTCTTCCTGCCTCTGGGGCTCAGGAGGAGCAGTGATTTTAGGGATGACGTGACCATAAGCTCTAAAGGCAGTTGTTCCAAAGGGCAATGGGGGGCTCACGCAAGGACCCCACGAGGAAACGTGGGATGTGCTGGGACAGAGCGGTGTCAGGTGCCTGGTGTGCAGGATGTACATTGGTCATGGTCNAACGTGGGTGGGACTAGAGGGGCCACGTTTGTTCCAAAGGGCAATGGGGGGCTCACGCAAGGACCCCACGAGGAAACGTGGGATGTGCTGGGACAGAGCGGTGTCAGGTGCCTGGTGTGCAGGATGTACATTGGTCATGGTCAGTCACTGCACTCGGATCTGAGGAACACGAGGTGCCAGGGTTCAGTCTCTTCCACAGAGGAATGACAGGAAGAGTCTCATACACATCCCTAAGGCCACGGTGATTCTGGGGGCTCTGAGAAAACCCCTCGCTCAGCAGATGAGGCTGGTCCCAGCGTCACTGCTCCAGGTGCCACCAGCAGCTCCGCTCGCCGTCACCGCTCCCCTGGTGCCCTGGCACCATGCTCTGGGAAGGGCTCTGAGGGCAGAAGGGCTGGAAGATCAGGCCTGAAGCATGATCAATTTGGTCTGCTAGGGAGGAGATGTTGTGCCCTGTGGCACAGCAACAGGAGCTCCTTGGGAAGGCGAGTGTGGCCAAGAAGAATCCCCTTCCCAAAATGTTCCCTGCCCGGGCACCACTCCGGGCATGAACCATCGGTGGCTTTGATGCAGCTTCAGTGGGGCTTTGGTGCAGTTTTGATGCAACTTTGGTGAAGTTTTGGTGCAGTTTTGATGCACCTTTGCCTGCTCACAGAGCACAGGTTTTCCACCCTCTGGCTAGAGCAGAATGCCAGCTCCAGCATTTGCTCTGGCTCAGCCCATGCGAAGTTCCCTAAAGAGACCTCCCTGGAACAGGGACAGCGCTGGTGGCCACGGGCCCGCTCCTTTGGGCTCCTGGCTGTGCCACAACACAGGAGTCCCGTGGAAGTGACCCCCAAGGCAGAGCCAGGCTCCCTGCTCCTTCCCACTGGCCCCAGACCCCAGAGCAGCCTGTCTTCCTCCCGTCTTTCTATTACCCCCATGGCCAAATGGATGCAATCAGGAACTCTGATTTTCAGGAAACACCCTTTCCCCGTGAATTTTAGTCTCCCCTTGTTGTGATATAACATAGAAGTTGAGGGTGATCTATGGCACAGTAGCTGCTGGCTTCTATGCTGGCTGTGTTAGGATCATGGAGTCATGGAATCCCAGATTTGGAGGGACCTCAGGGATCACCTGGTCTAATCCTTTTTGGAAAAAGTCCAGACTGGACAAGAGGGGGCTGGAGGTCACAGCTGTCAGGTGCTGGAGAGGGAGTGGCAGGGCACTGTTACCCATCATCCTCAGCCAAGAGGCACTATGGGGTGTGGGCAGGGGTCCTGTGCCAGGCGTGTGGGCTGCAGGAGGGGAGGAGCGGGGCCAGGGCCCAGTGGTTAATTAAATAGATCATTTCTTTAAAGTAAGATTCAAATAATTGTAACCCTGAGATAGAGAAGGCATTGGAGGAGATGAAAAGGGAGAGAGAGAGAAAGGAAGCAAAGGACAGAGGTTCAGAATGGAGAGGGAGATTAGGAGAGAGATGAAAGAGAGAGGAGAAAGATAAGAGGGAGAGAGGGGACAGATCTCGGCTCGAGATGGGCGTTGCCAGGGAAACGGGAAGAATGAGGGAGCAACTGGAGGGATGGAGGAACAGAGGATACTGGGGGTGGGGAGCGAGGGATGGAGGAACAGAGGGATGGAGGCTGGCAGGATGGAGGGGCGGAGGGATTGAGGAGCAGAGGGATGGAGGAACACAGGAATAGAGTAACAGGGATAGAGAAGTGAGGGATGGAGGGCTGGAGGCTGAAGGGATGGAGGAGAAGAGAGATGGAGGCTGGAGGGGTGGAGGAGCAGAGGGATAGAGCCTCAGTGTCAGAAGGAGGAAAAAGTGGATTTCTAGCAGAACAGAAAGCAGGAGTGGGATGTCACAGCTCAGCACAGGTGCCTGTGTGCTGGGAACAGCATTTGGGATGGCAGCTCTGTCCCTCTGCAGTGAGCAGCCGCAGCACCTGCTTAGCCTGACCCTCTCACCCCAGTTCCCACTGGTGGATCCCATATCCCTGGGCAGATAATAGAGGAACCAGGCAGCTCTGTGCTCCACACACTTTTGTTCTGCACCACTGGTAACCTCTGGTTATTTGAAAGCCATTCCCTTTTCCCTCCCAGTCAGAGTTTGCCAATAACCATACATCTTCAAAGGGGTAAATATTTACCTTTGATCGATGGACACAGTGGTCAGAGTAAGAATACCCCAATTCCATGGAATATTTTCAGAGGAAGCACCCATAAAGAGGCTGGGGAGGGTTTGATGTGTTCTGCTAACACTTGCTCCTCCATGAGCCCTTGTCTGTCCCAGGGCCTCACTTTCCCCAACCTGGTTTTCCACCTGCTCTTATTAAAAACATTATCAACATCCCACTGCAAATCCCAGGTTGTTGTCCTTTGTGAAGCCAAAGCCCCCAAAGACCCCTCTTCCTCCACCAGAAGCACTTCAGTGACACACGTGATGTCACGTCTGTCGCCGGTTGGAGATTGCAGGGAGAGGCCGCTCTCTGATCTACTCACAGTGGAGGTTTCTTTTTTCTGGAGAAGTTTTCCTTAAAACAAAAGTTTTCCTTTAAAAATGTAGTTCGACAGTATCTAGTGTGGAGACACCAATTGAATTTAAACAGGTATTTGTTTTCTGTGGCAGCAGCACCCGGCCCCCATGGCTCCTGCCCATTTCTCAGAGCTTTGGCTCATTTTTACAGCAGTTCCTCTGTATCAGGGTCAGTTCTGGGGCAAGAAGTGCCAGTTTCAGCTCTGTTACGGTGTCTGAAGCCACTGTGTGGGTCAGCCCCTGGCACACACCACCAACACAGAGCCAGGGCCAGGCAGTGCAGTGCAGCGCAGCTCAGGTGACCCCCAAATCCTTGGGCTGGTGCAGGACAGACACGCTGGGTCAGGTTTAGGAATAATTTTAGTTGTGATTTTCAGGAAAACAACATTTTTCTGTTTGGAATGGTGGGGGGTTGAGCAGCTTTATGTGAAATCTGCAGGCAAGATGAAAGCCTGTTTTCCCCTTTATTAAATTTAAATGAAGGCTGCTTTTGAGAAGGAAAGGAAAATAAAATCAAAGGTTTTCTCACAAATATCAGATCCATTATCAGCCATTTTCTGGTAAAAAGTCTTGAACAGTTTTCCTGCCTCCTTCCCCAGTGAGACCCCCTCCATGCCCAGGGTCTCACTTTGTCCTGGGGCTCGATCCTGTGCCTTGGGAGCTTTTCCCCCAAGGTCTGCTCCACCACATCTGTCCCTGGAGAACCTGCCGGGACCCCCCAGGCACTGGCAGCAGAGGGTCTGCACAAGGGTCCCGCAGAGAGCCCCATAATGGGGGTCCTGCAATGGGGGTCCCACAGAGGGTCCTGCAAAGGTTCCTTTAATGAGGGTCCTGCAGAGGATTTTACAAAAGGGTCCTGCAGTAGTTGTCCCACAATGTGGGTCCTGCAAAGGGGATAGCCAGGAGCAAGTCCTAAATGTCCTCTTTCCCATGGCAGCAGGCTTTTCAGGCAGCCTGGGAACCTGTGCAGGGGCCAGGTGACTTCAACTGCTACTGGTGCCAGCTGGGCTCTGGCACCTGCTCAGGTGGCTGCGCTTACCCTGATGAGCTGAGATAAGACAGAGCAGTAGCAGCAGGGTGGGCTCCTGCATGCCTGGTGTCACTGCTCTTTGGGAGAGCTGACAAGTAAATCAGTCCCCCAAAGCCTTTGGATTTTGGGTACCTGGGTCTCCCTTCCCTGCAGGAATGGTTGGGTGAGAGTTAGTGAATGCTGCTAGCCTCTGGGCTGCTGAGGGGAGCCGGGAATGGAGCCAGGTGAAAAACAGGGGTCGTTGGTCACTAATGCCTCAGTGGAGGCTGTCAGGGCAGCTGGGGCCATGGTCCCTCCCAGAGCTGCTCCTGTGAGGCTGTGGCTTGGACGGCTCTGAGGGCGTGGGTACTCCTTTAGCTCAGACCCTTTTGGGTCTCCGGTGTTACAGGCAAACCTCTGGGTGCAAAGGTGAGGCTTCTGTTGACCAGATGTAACATTTTCATGCCCCTCAACTGAGGGCTTACCAGGCTCTTATCTCAAGAGTGGTGGTGCTGGCCGAGGGACCAGGTAGGGCGGTGGCACAAGTGACTGGGCAGGTGGGTGAAACCAAGGGAGGTAAAACAGCAAAGGGAAGGGAAACGTGTCCACAGGCATGGCTCTTAGCAGATGCTGCTGCCGGAGGGACCCAGTGAGAAGTATTTGGGGTGCTAATCATGGAACAAGAGAGGAAAATAGAGATAAAATAGCACAAAGAAGTGAAAGCCATGTAAAAAACCTACTTTAAGTGACCAGGTGGTAAGTGAGGAGCTGGTGGAGGCTCTGAGGGGGACAGCCAGGGCAAGGGGGGGGGCAGGGTCTGCAGGATGTGCCAGGGCAGAGCCTGGATCTTCCCAGATGTGTTGGGAAAGATGGGAGGAGAGATTGCACCAAAACTAAACCTTGGAGTGGGAGGAGAAATGATGAAAGAAACCCAAATTTCACAACCCCAGAGGATCAGGGACAGCAGCCACCACTGCTGGCCCCAGATGCATCCATCCTGTGGTGTTGGAGAGGGGAGAGATGGATGAGTGGACTGGGAGCTCGGCACATGCCACTGGCAGAGGAGACATTGGCAAGTGTGTCTGTGTGACCCCCCCACGCTGGAAAAGGATGGGCAGGCGAGAGTCTGCATCGGGAAATGAGCTGGAGGGACCCGAGCCTGGCCCAAAGGGCTGGACTTGAAAACTAAAGGTTATTAAGGCCTGTAGGAGGGTTTGGTTCCCCGCAGCAGCACTGGAGAGGAAGCCTGAGCTTGGTGGGTGAAAGCCTGCGTGTGCAGCTGCAGGTCGGGAGGTGTAGGCTGGGGAGAAGGAGGAGTTGGAGGAGGTGCTTGTGTCACTACTGAGATCAGCACTGGGACAGGAGTCTCTGCACAGTGTTCTGGAGCTCTGTGTGCCCCAGCCCTGGGCACGGTCTGAGCGGCTGTGGCAGGACCGCGCTCCGCCACGGCAATGGGCCCGGGGCCTCTGCCTTGGCTGCTCGAACAAGGCTGGAAGCAGCTCCTTTGGGGCACAGAGGTGCTGGCAGTGCTCTGCACTCCGGGCTGTTGGGAGTTTCCTGGGGGAGCTGAAATACATGGCCCTGCCTCACTTGCCAGTGTATTGGGAAACGGTGTTTCCAGCTGCCTTGGCAAGTCCCGAGGCATGAACAGGGAAGTGAGAGCGGGAAGTGAAACAGCTGCCTCTGCCCTGTTCCTGCTTCCCTGTGTGGTGTTTGTGCAGCTGCAGCTCCGGAGCGCCGTGGCCTCGGACAGCAAATCTTCTGTGCCGTGTTCCAGGGCTCATGTGTCCAGTGGAGACAAGTGCAGAGAGGTTTGTGCAGCACAAGGCGTTGGTTTTCCTGCTGAGGAGGAGAGCTCATCCCCTTTTCCCAGTGCAGGAATCCGCATTTACTTTCCCCTAAAAGCCTCTGGTTTGGGGTGGTTGTAACTGGGGAACATGTGAGTGTGTTGGTCTTGCAGCCACCTTGTCTCGTGGTGCTTGTTTTGGGGACAGAGACCCAGCACGGTGCTGGGGGGCCCACTGACCCCTCTGCCATGCTGGGGACAGAGCAGCTGGGCCCCCTCTCCCGTGTCCCTTCTGCCTGCAATGGGCAGCTCAGGGGCCCCATGGAGCCCCACGGGAAAGGGGGTCCCAGCTGGTGGGGTACGGCCCCGGGGTGTTCAGTACACGCCAGCAGCCACCTCCCTGACTGATCCCTTTCTTCCTCCCAACCCTCCTCCTCTTCCCGCCACCGCCCTCCCCCCACTCCTTGCTTTGTTTCGCTGCCTCCGCACTAGTCCTCCCCTCATCCCCTTCCTTCTCCTCCTTCTCCCACCCCCATCCTCTTCCTCTCCGTCTCCTCCCTGCAGCCTGAAGACGCACCTCCCCTCCGTTCCTGTCCCTCCAGCACCTGGTCCCTGCTGCTGGCTCTCCGGGGTGCCCGGGCAGGGGAAGGGGTGCCCGGGCAGATGGGGGTACTTGGCTGAGACCTTCCTCCTGCCTGCCCCCACAGCATCCCCCTGGCAGCTCAAGCCTGGGCAGGGTCCCTTCACCGGTGTCTGACCCTGGGCCAAGAGTCACCGGTGCTGTGGCCAGCGCCAGCCCCGTGGTGGCCCAGTAGATGGGAGGGAACTGAAGAGGGCCCCCGTACCCCAGATGTCTGCGGGCAGCCAAGCCCCTGTGGTTGGTGCTGCTCCCCTTCTCTGTCTTTGCTCACACTGGTTCTTCACCTTCCCCACCATGCCATCCCACCCCATGTGCTGTGGCCGGTGTTCGGGTGTGCGCGGCACTGGCGTAAGGGGACAGCTAGGGCCGTGCAGGAGCCGGCAGCTGCCTGCAGCACAGAGAGACCGATGTCCCCGGCCATGCTCCGTGTCCCTGTAGCCGACCTGGCTGCAGGGATGATGCCCAGGCACTGTGGGGTTTCCCTGCTCCAAAGTGGAGGTTCATCCCACGATCTCCTCATGCTGGGCAGGTTCTCCTGGGACTGTGACAGGATCTGGCTCAGAATTTATCCCTCTTTTACCTCCCCCGCAGGATTTCTTTGTTGTAGCTGCAGGAATAATTGTATTTAGGAGAACACTCCTTCAGCAGGAGGAAGCAGCAGCTCTCCAGACGCATCCCTGCCTGTCCTCACTGGCTGCTGAGGGGGAAGGATGCTGTGGTGGTGCTGGGACCCCCAGGCTGGGTGTGCCAGCCACCGATGCTGAGCCCAGCACAGCCTCTGCCTGTGCCTAGGCCCACTGCTAGGCAGGCTGTGTCCTGATGGTCCTGGTGGGTCTGGGCCCTGTCCCTCATGCTCCCTGTGCCCTGTGCTGTTGCTGCTCCTGCCAGAGCTCAGAGCCACACTCAGCTGTGACCAGTTCCCAAACTGTGCAGGCACTTGTTCCCTGGAGTCAATCCTAGGAGCTTGTGGGCATGCAAGCAGCCAAACCCCAGCCCCAGGAGCTAATAGCCCATTCAGAGAGGCTGACAGTGGGCACGGATCCAAGCTTCCCTCCTCCTCCCTTCAGTGGAAACCCCTGGAGCTACTCCGTCCACGCATCCTGGGGTGTGTGGTGCTGGGGACCCACGCCGGCATCACCCGTGTCAGTCTGGGGTTCACTAAGGAAAGAAGTGACGCCTGGAGTGAGCCCCTGCAGCACAGTGTCTGTGTTGGTGGGTGCCAGGGGCTCACGGCCGTGTCTCTCCCTCCTCAGCCATGACAGCGTAGGCCGGCGGCGAGAGATGAATCGGTTCAGCGAGTGCGGGACGCAGACGGACGCGGTGGTGGTGCTGTCCCTGGCACAGGCTGCGGTCCTGGGCCTGGTGTCCGATAATGAGCTGCTCGGGGCCACCGCCACCCCTACTGGCTTCTTCCCGGGGCTGGCCGGGGAGCAGCTGGACAATGCCACCGTGGAGCCTGGGGAGCCTGAGGGTGAGGAGCAGGCACCTGGGGATGGGCAGGATGAGGACACCCTGGAGGCAGAGTCCTCTCTGGAGAAGCATGCCCGGAGGAGGAAGAGGCCACCTGTGAGGCTGGTGCCCAAGGTCAAGAGTGAGAAGGCAGAGGTGGAGGCTGAGCCACCATACAACGCGTCCGTCCCTGGGGACGAGGAAGGCAAGGGGCAACACGGCCATCCGCCCCAGCCCCCAGAGCCCAGCCAGGAGTCGGCGGTCCAGAGTGGTGCCATGAAGATGATTGACCTGGGCACCTTCAGCAGGAAGCCCCGACGCCTGCGGCACCTGCGCCGGCATCGGGAGCTGGAGGGCACTGAGCGCCGGCGCAGGGGTGGTGACCTGGGCAGCGGCACTGTGGGGGCCCCACAAACCGTGGGCACCTTCGAGGCGGGCGCCCCATCCCCTGGTGAGGCGGAGGCCCCTGCGCCGGCATCCCCCGAGCAGGTGAAGAGCGAGCAGGGCTGTGGCTGGCAGGAGGCGGGGGAGCTGGAGGTGGCCGGCGGCACCAGTGAGCACAGCAGGAAGGCACAGCTGGACCGGCTGGACATCAACGTGCAGATCGATGACTCCTACCTGGTGGAGGCGGGGGACCGCCAGAAGCGCTGGCAGTGCCGCATGTGCGAGAAGTCCTACACCTCCAAGTACAACCTGGTGACCCACATCCTGGGCCACAACGGCATCAAGCCCCACTCCTGCCCACACTGCAACAAGCTGTTCAAGCAGCCCAGCCACCTGCAGACCCACCTGCTGACCCACCAGGGCACACGGCCCCACAAGTGCGGGGTGTGCAGCAAAGCCTTCACTCAGACCAGCCACCTGAAGCGGCACATGCTGTTGCACACCGACATCAAGCCCTACAGCTGCCGCTTCTGCGGCCGCGGCTTCGCCTACCCCAGCGAGCTGAAGGCGCACGAGGTGAAGCACGAGAGTGGGCGCTGCCACGTGTGCGTGGAGTGCGGGCTGGACTTCTCCACGCTCACCCAGCTGAAGCGGCACCTGGCCACGCACCAGGGCCCCACACTCTACCAGTGCCTGGAGTGCAGCAAGTCCTTCCACTACCGCAGCCAGCTGCAGAACCACATGCTGAAGCACCAGAACGTCCGGCCCTTTGTCTGCACCGAGTGTGGGATGGAGTTCAGCCAGATCCACCACCTCAAGCAGCACTCGCTCACGCACAAGGTAGGGGCTAAGGGTCCTCTGGGGTGCTGCCCTCATCGTGCCCAGAGGAGATGTGCCAGCGCTGGATGTGGGTGCTGGCGGAGAGGAGTGTACCAGTGCCCCCAGTCTTGGGAGGAGGTGGGTGGTGCAGGTGGGCAGTAGCACCTGTGGCTGGCATTAGCTGGGATTACTGACATGCAGTGAGGGGGTCCCTGGGACCCAGCCCCTGCCCTTCTGGGGGTTCCCTTCCTCAGGGAGGGAGGTTCAGACCTGCTGCAGGGTGACCTGGGGGGTCCTGTCCAGGAGCTGTCACAGCCCCTCTGGGCAGGCTGTATGTGGGTGTTTGCCCTTTTCCAGGGGCTCTTTAATGGGCAGCAATTGGGCTGAGCCCCAGAGCAGAGCTGGCACTCAGCTGCGCTTACAGAGCCTGTCCAGCCCCTGTCCACAGCCCCTGCATGTTTCTGGGCTCGGGCCAGGCTGGGCTCTCAGATATTCCCCATGCTGTGCTCAGCACGAGGAACCCATCCGTTGCCCGTGGGGTCACTTCTCCGTTCTTGGCACCACTCGTGTGTCCCCAGTGCCTGGGGGTCTGCCCAAGCTCCCTCCCGGCCCACAGCTCTCCCACCCCTGGCAGGGCGTGAAGGAGTTCAAGTGCGAGGTGTGCGGGCGGGAGTTCACACTCCAGGCCAACATGAAGCGGCACATGCTGATCCACACCAGTGTCCGGCCCTACCAGTGCCACATTTGCTTCAAGACCTTTGTGCAGAAGCAGACGCTCAAGACCCACATGATCGTGCACTCACCAGTGAAGCCGTTCAAGTGCAAGGTACCAGCGGGACTGGGGGGCTGATGGAGCTGGGCACAGGTCCTGCTGTGCTATGCCCCCAGGAATCTGGCCAGGCTGAGCCCTTGGGCATGGAAGCGGCTTTGCGATGCCTCCCCTGCTCCCCTGGGCATGCAATGTCTGCTCCAGGCTGTGATGGGAGCATTGCTGCTGCTGAAATGACAACCAGTGCCTCTCTCTGATGAGTGCTGGATGCTCTGGAGCTCCCAGCAGCATCAACACTGCATCCCCAAGCCCCCACACAGAGCAGGAGGAGGGAGGGAGCCCCATTATTCTTGGCAGGAGCCACAAGGGACTCCAGGAGGGCAGCAGCCCCATTACTCTTGGTGGGAGCCACAGGGGACCCTGGGGGCCAGGTCTGCGCTGCAGAGCCTTTGGCAGCTCTGAGGCTGACCATGGGTACGCTGCCGGCAGGTCTGTGGGAAGTCCTTCAACCGCATGTACAACCTGCTGGGGCACATGCACCTGCACGCCGGCAGCAAGCCCTTCAAGTGTCCCTACTGCTCCAGCAAGTTCAACCTGAAGGGCAACCTCAGCCGGCACATGAAGGTCAAGCATGGGGTGATGGACATCAGCCTGGACAGCCAAGGTAGGTCCCTAGTGTGGACTGGGCATCGTGACTGCCCCCAGCAGTGCCCATTAGCACTGGGAGCTGGGCTGTGCCGTGGTGGCTGTGGCAAGTTCGTGTCTTCTCGCCCAAGGGCTACCCCCACAAGCCGCCGACATCGAGCAGGGCTGTGGCTCCCGGGGAGTTTTGGGCTCCAAACCCAGGGAGGGGGGAGCTGCTGGCCCCAGCCCTTCCCACAGATCCATCACTCTCTGTCCCTGTGCTGACTCCTAGATGCCATGATGGAGCTGGCTGGGGCTGACCACGCCGAGCTGGATGGCCAGCAGGAGATGGATGACTTCGAGGAGGAGAACTCTTACGGCTACGGGGCTGTGGGCAACCCCCCAGACGAGCACACGCTGGCCGAGCAGGCCATGAAGGAGATGGCCTACTACAACATGTTGTAGCCAAGGCTGGTGGGGCTGTGGGGGGCTTGGTGGGGTTAAGAGGGGCTGCAGATCCCAGCCAGGCCCCCCAGAGCTGGAGGGATGGCTTCCACTGGGCTTGGGGAACACAGGGATGTCCAGAAGCCTTTGCTGCACCTGCCTTGGCTCTGTTGCTGCCCCCCTGCCCCTGCCTGCACCCTGCGCCTGGTGACTTGAAGCTGCAGGCAGGGGAGGCGTGACCCAGCAGATCACTCAATGAGTAAGGATGGAAGGGGCTGCTGTGGAGCATGATGATGAGCATCACTAATTATTCTACCTCCTGGGTCCCCCCCTCAGCTGCACAGGGGTTCCCCCTGACGGGCAGAAGCCCCTGCCCACATGAGGAGGTGGGTTTGCATTTCGCGCTCACCCTGGGGCTCCCTGTGTCAGGCCCTGGGATGCAGAACAGAGTATTTTCGTAGAAGCTCAGGGCGCAGTTAGCGCCCACAGCTCCG
Source organism: Eulacestoma nigropectus (assembly GCA_013397775.1). Taxonomy (NCBI): domain Eukaryota; kingdom Metazoa; phylum Chordata; class Aves; order Passeriformes; genus Eulacestoma; species Eulacestoma nigropectus. Next base: position 3,027,716 of record VZTE01003320.1, on the reverse strand, counting down.
GGTCTGGAGCTGCAGCCAGCGGTGGATCCGGGGGAGGCAAACCCAGCCCAGCCCCAGCAAATGATGGTATTTTGAAAGTAATTTATTTTTTTCAGATGTGCCGCGTGGTTGGATTTATCTTTTCACTGAGTTCAGTTCCCTTCAACCAATGTGCTTTGTAAACCTGTGTAAGCTGTGTGGTCTGTGTGGGGAGAGGGGGTTGTGAGGGGCTGAGGATCAGAGTGGGGTCCTGGGCAAAGCCCCCCACTAAGGAACTGGCACCCCCTCCTTGTCCCCCAGCTGCTCTGGGGCTTGAGGAAAAGGCTCTCACTGGGGCAGCCTGTGAGGTGGGGGTTTGCCTCCTCCAGGAGATTTGGCAGGGAAGCAGCTGGGGCAGTGCTGAGTCTGGGACCACTCTCTGGGCTCTTCACTCTCCCTGCTGTGGGGCAGAGGACTCGCAGCACCCACAGCATTGCCCCCCAAGTGTGCCCAGAGCTGGGTAGGGTCCTGGCAGGCATCAGGACCTGGGGACCAGCCAGCGCACAGGGTCTGGGACAGCCGTGCTGACTGCACGCACACCCTACGCTTTGTCAGTGGCTGTGTTCCCTGAGGCTGAGCACCATCTGCCCCATCCCCAAAAGCCCTGGGATGGTTCTGGGTGTGGCACCACTCACTCCCCCACAAGGCAGTGTACCCCTGCACCCACCTTTTTCCCCCCGCTATCATCCAGCCTTGGGGTACAATGAAGATGGCCACAGCCTTGGCCAGCCTCGACCCCTCCTCAGCATGGCAGGGCTGTGGACCCCCACGTGCTACCTTCAGGCCAATGCCAAAATGCTGGAGTGCACGGCTCCCCCAGGCTGGCAAGGCTGAGCTGAGGGGTCTGGCTGCCCCCCGTGCGTGCACTGTAAAGCTGTGCCATATGACGTGCCATGGCTGGGGAGATATTTAATGGCACCACATAGTTATGGGGTACATGATTCAGGGCAGGACAGACACACCCCCACACGCCCCCCCCACCCCCCAGCCCTACATACCCCTGCTACAAAGGCTTGAAAAACACTCCTAAGAAAACTTTAGAAAAATTATTCAACTGTTCCTGAGCTGTGTTGGGGAGCTGGGTGGGGCACTGAGCCCCTCCCAGCCTCATCCATCCCAGAGACAGGGAGGCTGTCCCCTATTTCTTGCCCAGAGCCTTGTCCAGGTTGTTCTTGATGGCATCGAGGAAGTCGGTGGTGTTCACAAAGTGCTCATTCAGCTTCACACTGGGGAGACAGAAAGGGATTGGTGGGGGTCCCTGCCCACCTCCTCCCACAGGCACCACAGCCCTGAGTCCAGGCTGTGGCCCCTTCCCAACCCAATCAGCTGTGAATAGCTACCCCGAGTCCCTAGGGAGCCCAGAGGCCAATAGCTGCCTGTGGCCACTGTGCACAGCCTGCTCCCGGTCACTTTCCTACCCTTGTAGCTGCCCTGCAGGGCCAGCTCGTCCTTGTGGTCACTATGCTGTTCTTGTGGCCAGCCCACAGGGTTGTTCCACCCTCATGGTCACCCACACAGCCACGTTGCCCTGGTGCAGGTGGCTGCCCTCCTGCTCTGCCCTGAGAGCCACCCTTACTTGGCAAGGCCATGGATGCAGCCAGCAAGGTCCTTCGTCATTGTCCCGCTCTCCACTGTGTCCACACAAACCTTCTCCAGTGTCTGCGCAAACCTGGGGACGGCAGCACTGAGGCTCCAGCATGGCTGGTGCCACGGGCCCTGCCACGACTGCGACCAGAGCAGCTGCTGGCAGGGACCCTCACCTGGGGATCCCCACCCCACCCTGCTCACTTCATGAGGTCAGGGTTACTGTCCAGCTTGCCCCGGTGCTCCAGGCCACGTGTCCAGGCGAAGATGCTGGCAATGGGGTTGGTGCTGGTGGGTCGTCCCTGTGCAGAGAGAGTGGTCAGCTGCCTGGTGTGGGCACCGTGCCGTGGGCAACCCGGCACAGGCAGCTCACACTGGCAGAGCGCGCCCACCTTCTGGTGCTCCCGGTAGTGGCGGGTGACAGTGCCATGGGCGGCCTCGGCCTCGATGGTCTTCCCATCCGGACACACCAGGACGGAGGTCATCAACCCCAGGGAGCCGAACCCTGCGGTGGGATAGGGGTCAGGACAGCTCCCAGGGGTGATGATGCAGAGTGCACCGCACCCTACCCTGTCCCACCTTGGGCCAGGATGTCAGACTGGACATCCCCGTCGTAGTTCTTGCAGGCCCAGACAAAGCCGCCGGAGGATTTCAACATCTGGGCAACCATGTCGTCGATGAGCCGGTGCTCGTACCAGATCTTTAGCTTGTCAAACTCCGTCTTGTAATGCCTGGGAGCCCAGGCCAGGGGTCAGCCATGCTCACCCCAGGTGGGTCTCACTGCCAGTGCCCCCAGGACAGCCCCCTCAACAGCCCAGAGCCCCCCCCAGGTCCATACTTATCAAAGATCTCCTGGAAGATGTCCTTGAAGCGCCCGTCGTAGGCCTTGAGGATGGTGTTCTTAGTGCTCAGGTAGAGCGGCCACTTCTTCTGGACAGCGTACTGGAAGCAGCTGTGCGCAAAGCCAGAGATGGACTGCAAGGGAAGCATGCGAACCTCATGGGACCCCGTCCCTCAGCCTGGCATCTCCCGCAGGGTGGCAAAGCACGCTGCCCTGCAGGGACCCCTTGTGCCCTACCCGTACCTCATCTGTGTTGTACATGCCCATGCCCACGCCGCCGCCGGGGAAGTTGAACACCTCCCACTCCTTGGACCCACTGCCGTCCTTTGGTGTGAAGACCATCTTGAATGTCCCGGACTTGTTCACCACAAAGTCGGTGGCTTTGTACTGTGGGGGGCCAGGCAGAGCGTCAGGCAGGGACGGAGGGAGCTGCTGGCCAGCCGCACGCTGCCGGTCCCTGCGCTGGCTCACCTGGTCACCGTGGGCATGGCGGCCAATGGTGATGGGCTTGGTCCAGCCGGGTACCAGACGAGGAATGTTCTTGCAGATGATGGGCTCTCGGAACACCGTCCCCCCCAGGATGTTTCGGATGGTGCCGTTGGGGCTCTTCCACATCTTCTTCAGCTTGAACTCTGTGGGGTGTGCACAGGTGGGACCCCTGAATGATCCCCCGGCCCCCCTGAAGCACATGGCCCCTTCCAGCACTCAGCTCCACTGTGCCATGGGCTGCTGCCAGACCCTGCTGCCAGGCTGGCCAAGGGGAGGGACAGCCAGCATGAGATCATGACTGGCACAGGGCAGAGGTCAGTGTGTCCCCAGTCCCAGGCCCATGGGGTCCCCACAGCACCCATGAGCCCCCCAGGGTGGGGAGAGGGGCACAGCACTGGGAATGGTGCAGCCCCCAACCCACCGGAAACCTGAGCTGGCAGCGGGAAGGCACTGCTGACCCCAAGGGGCCGTGCACAGACAGGAGGCTCAGCAGCCCATGAAGCTGCCAGCACCCCCGCACTGCGGCGGGAGCTCGGCCCCTTGCCCCTGCCCACCTTCCACCCTGGCTTCATCAGGGGTGATGGTGGCACACTTGACAGCCACACTGTACTTCTGGGTGGCCAGCGCTGAGTCAATGGTGACCTGGTCATCCGTCTTGTCCCGGTGTGGCAGCCCCAGGTCGAAGTATTTTAGCTGGACATCCACGTTGGGCAGGATGAGCTGAGGGGCCAGGAGAGTGTCAGAGTGGGGGGACAGTGCAGGGTACCTAGGGACCAGCACCACGGCATGGCCAGCCCTGGCACCCATCCCAGCCCAGCCTGGCTGCCTGCCCAAGATGGTCCCCCCCCAGCCAAGATGGTTCTGCTGGCCAGGATGATCCCCCCTGCCTTGAATAGGCCTCCCTGCGTGGGACAGCTCCCACTGCCCAGGATCACCTCACTTAAAGGTCCTTCTGGTAGTTATGCCGATTTTAGCACCTGCTTCCTGCAGACAGGGGCAGAGGCGGGAGGGACAGACAGAGAGCAGCGCAGGGATCACCTGTTCCCCATACAACCCCCCAGCTCCACTTGTGGCACACTCGCCCATTCCTGGGGCAGGACCCCATCACCTTCTCCTTAATGAAGGCCCAGATGATTCGCGTCATCTCATCCCCGTCCATCTCCACCACCGGGTTTGCCACCTTGATCCGCTTGTCGGCATCTGGAGAGCAGTGGAGGGGGGTGTTAGGGGTGAACCCCTGGTCCCACAGCTCCATGTGTAAAACCCCACGTGGTACCCAGAGCAGAGGTGACCCCCCTGAGTGGGACCTGAGCATTGCCAGGCAGCAAAACTCTGCGTGGCACCGGGAGCAGGAGTGAACCCTCCTGGGGGAAAAAATCCCTCGTTGGTCCGGGACCTTGAACGAACTCCCCCACCAGGTTCAGAGCAGGTACGAGATGGAGTGCAAAACACCACGTGGAACCCAGACCAAATTCCCCTGGGACCAAACTCATCTGTAAAACCCCTCGTGGAACCGGGACCAACCGCCTCAGGTCCAGACCTAGCTACAAAACCCGGCGTGGGTCGGAGCTATAAGACCCCGCGGACCGCCAGTAAGCGTGAGTCCGGATCCAGTTTCAGACACCGCCCCCCGAAAGAATCCGAGCCCCCCCCCCCCCCGTGGGTCTGGAGCTCACCCCCCTCGTGGCGTGCTATGCCCCGAGGACACGAGGGTCTCCCCCCAGAGCCCCCCAAGGTCCCCCCACTCACAGTGCCGGCGCTGCTCCACGCCGGCGGCGGGGAGCGGGCAGCGGGGCAGGCGGCTGAGCGCCGGGGCAGCGCGGAGGTAACGGGCGGCCATGGCGTGGGCGGACACGACGGGGCGGACACGGGGGCGCGGTTCTCTCCGCCCCGGGGCGGGACAGAGCCCCGGCCCCCCCCGTGGGGCCCCGCGAGGGCTCCGGAGGGGCCCACGCGAGGTCCCGCGGTGGGGCTCGGGTCATTGCTGCGTCCCGCCCCAATGGCAAAGCACAGGGTGGCCGCGATCCGCAGCGGTCCCCATTCCCATCAAAGGGATGTTGCATCCCTCGGTGTTATCGGGGTTGCGGATAGGCGGCCAAACCCCACGTGGAACCAGGACCAAAGCCACCCAGGGTGAAACCCGACTGTAAAATCCCGTGTGGAATCGGGACCAGGCCCCCCAGGACCAGACCCAGCTGCAAAACCCTGCATGGGACCGGGACTGAAACCTGGGCATCAGACCCATTTTTAAAATCCCTCGTGGAACTGGGAATGGCCCCACCCCCGGGGACCAGACCCATGTTTAAAATCCCTCTTGGAACTAGCGTCAGACTTCCTCAGGATCAAACCCAGCTGTAAAAACCCTGGTAGAACTGGGACCGAACTCGACTGCAAAACCCCGTGTGAAACTGGGGGGTACACTGGGACTGGGGAATGCAGACGTAGCCTGTCCGTACATGGAAGCCGGCGTCCCTGCTCATGGCTGGCGCGTGACTCGGCAGCTGGATCCAGCAGGACAAGGGTAACTGCCACTGTTCCACCAGGGACCTTCACCTCGCCTGGCCCCCGCGTGGCGGGGAGGAGAAGGAGGAGGAGGAGGAGGACGACAACGGGGGTGATGCACACCAGGGGCACCCCGAGAAGGTGCATGGAGTGTGCCAGGGTTGCCAGGAGGCTGCTCAGGCTGGGAATTTGTTGTCCTGCTGTCCCAGCCAAGCCGATGGCTTTTTTTAGCCACATGGGACGGGCAGATCCTGCTCCAGGAGGAAAAACAGCCCTGGAGCTGGCAGCCCCCGGCGGAGGGGCTGGGGGAGCTGCGGCAGTCGCTGACGTCTGCCTGGCTTTAACATTAACCAGAGCAGGAGCCGCGGGACCGCAGCGGCGGGGGGGTCAGCAGTGGTCCGGGGTCCTGGGTGTCCCTGCTCCCACCTCCCACCCCGTGGCACCCCGTCTTGCCAGCAGCCCTGCGGCCATACGCCAGCACTGCTCAGGGGCTGCCTCGCCGCCGCCCCAGCTGCCCCCCTGGCTGCCCTTGCCCTGGCCCCGCGGTTGGAGCCGCCCAGTGACCGCAGCGCTGGCACGACGAGGTCAGGCCAGCGCGGCGGCAGTCCTCCCGCGAAAAAAGGACAAGAGCAGCCATGTGGCACGGGCCCAGGGAAGGCCCCAAACAAAGGCACCACCCGTTCATCCCTGGCCGCAGCCCAGCCACCCTCCCTGCTGTGCCACTCCAGCGTCCCCAGCGCGGCTGCCCTGGGGAGACCAGAGTGCTGGCAGGGCTGGCTATGGGGCCGGGGCCTCAGGGAGTGACAGGTCCCACAGGTTTGGGACCCAGCCAGAGCATGAACAAGGACACGGTGGGGGGGCTCCATGTGTTCCCTGCTGCCCACAGGCAGCCCTGGGTCTGCCCGTGGAGGGGGCACCAAGGGGCTGACAGCGGCCGTGTTTCCTTGTGCTGCCCTCCAATGCAAGAACCCCCAGCACCGCCCAGAGCTGCTGGCCTGCAGGCTGGAGTGGGGGCTGTGTCCCCCCTTCGGCAACCATCCGACCTCCTGGGGCTGCCAGCATGACCCTGCCTGGGACCCCTCTGGGGACTCCTGCGTGCCCAGCACAGCAGTGTTTCAGTACCCATGATCCCAGCAGCTCTGGGTGCTGCTGACACCCAGCTGCCAGCCACCAGCTCCAAGTGTGCCACTGTGGGGACGCCCATGGCCGTGGTATCCCTGAATCCCGGAGAGCAACATCTCACCGGGAGGTGCCCAGACCGATGAATTACCCCAAAACTCCCTGAGCTGGCTATCACCGCAAGGATCTCACTATGATGCCTGGGGCCATGTGCACAGGCATCAGGTGTCCCCGGCCACTCCTGCTACCAGGGACCCCCAGGAAGGGCCCCCAGTGGGTGCTGCCCCCCAAACCATGCTCGCCAATAGCCTCACGGTGCTGGAAGCCCCTCCGTGTGCTGGGGCTGAAACACGCAGTCCTGGGCACACCAGCATGACCCCAGTCAGGGCCGGTGCCATCCCAGAAACCGCGGGGGGGGCAGAGACAGGCCCCTCCAGTTCCCCCCCAGAAGTGGGGATGACTCCCCAGCCAGGAGCAGCCGCC
>VZTE01003320.1:3003210-3016076 GCA_013397775.1 Eulacestoma nigropectus | reverse complement strand
ACCGTACCGAGCCGCTGAGCCCCTTCTCTCCCCGCAGGTCTGCAGCGCCCGGGCGGCTTCGCGGCCGCGGCGGAGCCCCGCGGCTCGGTCCGGGATGGCGGCGCGGCCGGTGCTGCCGGTCCTGGCGGCGCTGCTGCTCTCAGCGGCTCCGGAGCCTGTCCCGCGGGTCAGCCTGCCCTACGGTGAGTGTCCGCTGACCTTCGGTGGGTGAGGGTCCGCCGGCACCGGGGAAGGGAGTCAGCCCCCGCCGAGGGCTCCGGCTGCTGTCTCCCTCGGGGCGGCGGAGCGTCCCGCGTTCTCCCGGGCTCTCTACGCCGCGTGGAAACGCCGTGTGACACTGCCGAGGCTGCACAGCCCCGCCAGCTCCCCAGGACACGGGGAACCCTCTGTCCGCGGGACATGGAGCAAGGGCTGGGGCAGAGCCCCGGGGATGCTGCGGGGTGTGGGGACACGCACCCCTGTGTCCAGACCCGCACCGACGGTGGGCGTGTGTGGGGCACCCAGGGGTACTTGTGCCTCCGCAAGCAGGGCAGTGGTGGCAGCCGTGTTCTGTACAAGATGGGGTGGGCTGAACCGGCCGGGGGACTCTGCCCGTGGGTTCCCTCCCTGCTCAGTATGTCCCAGGGGTGGAGGACACGCCACAGCCCTTCACTGTGCAGTGCTCGGCTCCGGACAGCTCTGAGCCCCACTGCAGCCACTTGTCAGCCGCATGGCCCCAGAGTGCTGGGGGCTGCACTGGGCAGGGGCCGGAGAAGGACATCCAGGAGGGTGCTGGGCCAGGACAGAGCTGTAACGAGTGGGGGCCTGGTTGCAGCCCTCTCCTGCCCTCCAGATCCCTCCAGCAGCTGGCACGGGGTGGGTGAGCAGTGGGGCACGCTGCTTGGGCTCAGCCCTGGCAGCTGTGCCGTGTGGGGGAGCCACCCACGGCTGTGCTGCCAGAAGGTGGCTGGATCCAGCTGCTGCCGGCCAGCAAAGCCCATCCCATCCTGTGCTGGGTGGCCTGGGAGGGTGCCATGGTTTGGGCAGCTGGGAGCGCTCCCTGGCTCAGCATGCTGCAGCTCACTGGTGTAGATGTGGCCCCACCACATACTCCCATGACCGCTGGCCACGGCCATGGTGGCACCAGCAGATGTGGGACCTGCTGAGCTGGACAAGAGGCTGGGACCCAGTGAGACAACCAGCTCGGCATCATGCCATGCTGTGCTGTGCCGTGTTGAGCCGCGCTGCCTGGCCTTGCCTGCACAGACCGGTTCTGCCCCGCGCTCTGCACACCTGTAAGGCTGTGGGAGCTGTGGGGCTGCAGCCACGGGCAGTGCCTGGGGATCCCGGCCTGGACCCCAGCGGTGCGGGAGGAGCTGGGCGGGGAGCATGGCCGGTGGCCGGTGTGTGCCCGGTGGTGGCTCCCATGGAGCGTGGCCGCGTGGGGCTGCGGTTGGTGGGAGGGGGAGGGAGGAGCTGGGAGCTGCTCCCCTGGGAGCACTGGATGTGCCTGCAGCAGGTTTGTCTGGAAGAAGCAGGTCTTGTCCTGACAGGTCCCTGGCAGCCACACCAGCAGCTAGTTCCCCATGCTGGCACAGCTCTGCAAGGCACAGGGGCCCTGCTGCCTCTCCGCTGCCGTGCCCACCACAGGCGGCATCACCCTGCCACTGGCATGCAGGACCCCTCACAGGGGGATGCCCTGGGGTATCGGCTTCCTCCTCTCTGCACCACTGTGGCAGAGCGGGGCTGGTGCTTGGGCCACCTGAGCCCCCCGGAGTGGGGGAGGTGCTGCCCTGTCTAGAGGCATCTGGGGTTTGTGGAGTGATGGGAGGTGAGAGCCACGGAGTCCCCCCCCCACAGCACCATTGCCCCACAGCTCCTCGAGCCCTCACACTGACTCTCACCACGGCCTGGCAGGAGCTCCGGGGTTATCCTGGTGAGATTCTGGGAGCAGGCAGGGGGTTGAGAGAGGTCAGGGAGACCCCAGAGTGTCAGGGGTTAGGGAGTTGGCAGTGTGAGTCAGCCCGACGTGTCCCGCTAACACAGCCAGGCCCATCTGATTCAGAGCGGCGGGAGGAGAGGAAGGGCTTCCGGGGCCAGGCCACCCACGCGGGACGGGATGGGATGGGATGGGACAGGACGGGTGCTCCCTGACTCAGCATGGCCACTGCCCCGGGTCCAGCATGGGCTGAGCCCCGCGGGCCCGTGTGGACAGCACCAGCATGAGCCCCGCATCCAGCACCCGCAGCACTGCGCTGGGCCCTGTGTCTGGCAGAGGCTGAGCCCTTCGGGCTGGGGCAGGAAGATACTCCCAGCACTCATTTCCCCCTGCTGTGAGGTTGGGGTCCCTGTGGGCCTAGGCTGGGCTGAGCCTTCCGTGCTGCAGGGCTGAGGTCTAGGGCTGGACGTGGCTGGGCAGCTGCCCCAGTGCTGGGCAGGGCTGTTGTGGCATCAGGGCCAGGACACGGCTGTGCCTCGTGCGTGCCCTTGGGCGCTATCGCAGCCCTGCGGGTTCACTGCAGTGTGTGGTGCCACATGTGTCTGGCAGTGTGGGCAGAGCCGGATCTGGCCCTGGCTGCTCCAGGTGGGTGGCATGGCCAAAGTGTTGGGCAGAGGGGCAAGGAGCAGCCATGGTGCAGGGTCCTGGGGGTCAGGTGCCAGCACGAGGCTGATGCCTGTCACTCTTGCCCCACAGACTCGGCCGAGAGAGTAGTGCGGCGCTTTGAGGCACCTGGTGTGTCCAACTACACGGCCCTCTTGCTGAGCCCGGACGGTGGGACCCTCTACCTGGGGGCGCGGGAACTGCTCCTCACCCTCAACACCAGCAACTTTCAGCCCAGCTCCCCAGTTCGTAGGGTGAGCCCAGGGATGGGCTGGGCTGCCCTTGGGGAGGGAGGGGGCACCCAACTAGCTGGAGTACAGGGGATCCCCTCCCCTCAGCATTTCGGGTCTGTGTGAGCCATCATGCATTCAGGAGCAACTGCCCCAGGGCAGGATTTTTGAGGTGGGGAGGATGTGGTTGCTATGAACAAGCCCAAGGAGGGTGTGCGTGGACCAGCCAGGGACAGGGGGGCTCCCAGTGACTATCCCTTCTCCACAGCTGCTGTGGAGTGCAGATGAGGAGAAGAAGAGGCAGTGTGTGTTCAAGGGCAAGGACCCCCAGGTGAGCCCCATTGCCAGCAGGCATTGGGGGCTGTGGTGGGAGTGGGCAGTGCCCTGTGCAGGGTGGGTGTGGGTGAGACAGCTGAGCCAAGGGCTGAGTTGGGTCCTCTGACCCCCACAGAGGGACTGTCACAACTACATCAAGCTGCTGCTGCAGCTGAACAGCACCCACCTGTACACCTGTGGGACCTGCGCCTTTAGCCCGGCCTGCGCCTACATTGTGAGTACAGGAACAGGATCCCCCGCAGGTCCCCCCATGCCATCAGGGCCCTGCAGTGGGGTCCTTGGCTGGGGCAAGTGCTGCTGGCTCACAACCTCGTCCTGCTGCAGAATGTGCAGCACTTCAGCCTGGAGCGGGACGCGTCAGGGAAGGTGATATTGGAGGACGGGAAGGGACGCTGCCCCTTTGACCCTGAGTACCGCTCCACAGCTGTCATGGTCGGTAAGGCACGACACCCTGGGACCCTCGCCCTTCCTCCCTGCGCTACCTCGGGACCCTTGGCCTCCCTGTGCCACCCTGGAACCCTCACTCTCCCTGCAGTGCCCTGAGACCTTTGCCCTCCTCCCTGTGCCTCCCCCTCCCTGCGTCTGCCTGGCCAAGCTGAGCTAAGTCCAGGCTATCACAGACCCCAGCAGGAAGCAGGGCCGTGCTGGTGGCATGTGGCAGGTCCCAGCAGGAATATGTCTTTGGCAGACGGGGAGCTCTACGCCGGGACCGTCAGCAACTTCCAGGGCAATGAGCCGACCATCTCCCGCAGCCAGGAGAGCCGCATCGCCCTCAAGACCGAGAACTCCCTCAACTGGCTGCAAGGTGAGTGCGGGGGCTGGCACGGCTGGTCGGAGTCCCTCTCCCCTATGGCGTGGGAGGTGAGGAACGGGGCCAGTGGTGCTGAGGATCCTTGTGCCCCCAGACCCAGCGTTTGTGGGCTCAGCCTACTTGAGGGAGAGCCTCCCTGCCGGCAACCCCGAGGGCGACGATGACAAGGTCTACTTCTTCTTCAGTGAGACCGGGAAGGAGTTTGACTATTTTGAGAACACCATTGTTTCCCGCATCGCACGTGTGTGCAAGGTGGGCATAAGGCAGGAGGGGTGTGTGGGGGCTGTGCCTGGGGTGTGACTCACTGCTAGGGCAGGGGGGATGTGGTACCATCCTGCATGTCTCCAACCCTTGGTGCCTGGACTCCTGCTCCATTCACTCAGCCCGTGGGGTTCCCTGTGGCCATGGCCATGGCATCGCACCCTGACCCGCTGTGCCATGCAGGGGGACCAGGGCGGGGAGCGTGTGCTGCAGCGGCGGTGGACAACCTTCCTGAAGGCACAGCTGCTCTGCTCACACCCCGAGGATGGGTTCCCCTTCAATGTGCTGCAGGACATCTTTGTGCTTACTCCGGGCGAGCTGCACTGGAGGGAGACACTCTTCTACGGTGTCTTCACCTCACAGTGGTGAGTGGTGGGGATCCAGGGCAGCACAGGGGGCTCTGCAGAGCCAGGGCCTGATCTTGCCATGGGCTCTGCCTCTCCCCACCAGGAACAAGGGTGGACTGGGCAGCTCGGCCGTCTGCGCCTTCCCCATGCGCAGCGTGCAGCGTGCCTTCGGCGGGCTCTACAAGGAGGTGAACCGCGAAACGCAGCAGTGGTACACGGACACCGGCCCTGTGCCAGAGCCCCGGCCAGGCATGGTAGGTGGCCCCTTGGCGCCTGCCTGAGCACAGGATGCAGCACTGCCCCCATTGCTCTCCTGGTCCCAGTGGCTGCCACAGCATGGTACCCACCCATGCCCTGTCCTGGGTACCCCAAGCCCTGCCGAGCCCCTTTCTTTCCCTGCAGTGCATCACCAGCCGCACACGGCACCTGAAGATCAATTCGTCGCTGCAGATGCCAGATCGGGTGCTGAACTTTATCAAGGACCACTTCCTGATGGACAGCCCCGTGCGCAGCCAGCCACTGCTGCTGCAGAGCCACCGGCGCTACCAGCAGATCGGCGTGCACCGTGCGCAGGGCCTGCACAGCACCTACGATGTCCTCTTCCTGGGCACGGGTGGGTGCAGGCGGGCTCTGGAGGGGCAGGGTGTGTGCCATGCACCCCGGCCCTGCTCAGCACAGCCCCTCTGTTTGCAGATGACGGGCGGCTGCACAAGGCTGTGCGGGTGAACCACGGCGTGCACATCATTGAGGAGATCCGCCTCTTCCCTGCTGGGCAGCCCGTTCTCCAGCTGCTGCTGGACCAGGACCAGGCAGGAGCCAGGGCAAGGGGGGACACTGGGGGCTCAGCCTGCTTGGGGCAGGTCCTGTTTGTGGGCTGTGGGACAGAGACCTGGGAAGGCAGGGGTGTGCAGGAGCCCACCCTCCTGACCCCAGCGTGTTCCCTCCCGCAGGGCCTTGTGTATGCAGCCACCTACACAGCAGTGGCCCAGGTGCCCTTTGCCAACTGCAGCCTGTACCGCAGCTGCGGGGAATGTGTGCTGGCACGGGACCCCTTCTGCGCCTGGAGCCGGGGTGCCTGCCGCAGGGTCACCCCGCATCCCCCGGCACACCCACAGTAAGTGCTGCACCCTCTTCCATCCCCCTGCACCCCACGGCACCCCACTGCCCTGCCCTTACTCTGTTCCCAGGCTCTGGGCACAGGACATCGAGGATGCTGACACGGAGCGGCTCTGCCAGCTGGCCAATGCCTCCCAGCCCCGTCCCCGCATCCTCCTGCCCCCAGGTGAGCTCCCGCTGGTGCTGCTGTGTGAGCGCGTGTCCCGGGGGCTCCCACACACCCCCGACTCCTGCTCTACCACACTCCCATCAGCCCCGTGCCCACAGCTGGGGTCCCCTCCCTGATGTCCCCATGGGTTCTATCTGCAGCCTCAGGTGCCCCGTGCCAGCAGATCCAGCTGCCTCCCAATGCGGTGCGGCCGCTGCCATGCCGGCTGCTCTCCAACCTGGCCTCACGGCACTGGCTGCACGACGGGGCACCTGTCAACGCCTCCTACCTGGTGCTGCCCGATGGGGCCCTCATTCTGGTGGGCAGCCCAGAGCGTGCAGGCACCTATGAGTGCTGGTCGCTGGAGGAGGGATTCCGCAAGCTGATGGCCAGCTATTGCGTGGGCGTGCAAGAGCCAGCCCTTGGGCCACCAGACTCTGGCAGGAAGGTGGCTGCTGGCCGCGACACCCTGGAGACGGTCAGCACATCCCGAAGCACCTCAGCGGTGGGCAGTGCCGCAGCACAGCTGGACGGCAAGACCTACTGGACCGAGTTCCTGGTGATGTGTGTTCTCTTTGCTGCTGCCGTCCTCGTGCTGGCCCTCTTTGTCCTGCACCGGCACCGTGACGGCATGAAGGCCTTGCTGGAGCCCGGTGACCCTAGCAGGCACCAGAAGCCGCCCCGCAAGCCGGTGGAGAGCCTGCCCCTGAATGGCAGCAGCCTGCCCAGCGCAGCTCCTGAGCACAAGGGCTACCAGGCCCTGCAGGACAACTACATTGTCAGTACCCCCGTGCATGAGCCCCCAGGACCCCCACGCACCTTCTCTGAGTCGGAGAAGAGGCCTCTCCACGTCCGGGACAGCTTCGTGGAGGTGTCTCCCGCCTGCCAAAGACCCCGGGTGCGCCTGGGCTCCGAGATCCAGGACTCGGTGGTGTGACGGGGATGAGAGCCAAGCCCTTACCCACGACCTCCTCTGCTCTGCTGAGCCTCGCCGGACCGTGCGCCACAGCCGGGGTCCGTGTTGTCTGTGTGTGCATGTCCAGAGCCTGGCACCCACACTCTGCGGAAGCACCCACCAGCCAGTGGGGTCTAAACCCTCGCGGGCTCCCTGGGCATCGCCTTGGTACTGGTGGCTGTGGGTGGTGCCACATGCCTTCCAGGGACCTGCAGGATGGTTCCAGCCCAGTGTCCCTACTGCAGGGATAGACACAGTTCCTGGCTCAGGCTGCTGGTGCGGCCCCGGCTCTGCTGAGCCCTGACCCCCTCTATGCAGAGGGCAGGAGGGGGCGGCCGCAGACCCCTCGTGCCCCAACTCACTGTGACGTCCCGCTGTGGGACCCAGGGCCACGCATGTGGCTGGGCGGTGCCAGCCCCACAGCATGTGCTGTGTGTCTGTGCTTGGTTCGTTTTTAGTATGTGGAAAATGTGAATTGTGTCCGGGGAAGGGGAGCTGGGAGCAGCTTCCCCCACGCTGGGTGGGCGGGGACACCCCCGCGGCCCCATGTGTGTGTGCAGAAACGTCTGTTGTTTTTATATAAAGTCCTTCAGACACGTGTGTGTGCAGCAGGGCTGAGTGCCTTCCTAGGCCAGAACCATCCCTGTTGGCCCCACGGAGAGGAGCCATGTCTGGCTCTCACTGCAGTCGGAGGAAGATCTGCCCATGGCTTCAAAAGGGGCCAGAGGACTGTCCTGGCCATCAGATCTGTGGAGTTCCTTCCTCACGAGCTTGGCTGAGTGTTGGGCCAGGGCACACGGGGCCCTGCAGGGACAGTGGCTGTGTGCCTGTGGAGGGACACTGCCTGGGGCCGTGCTGACGGTCCCTGTGACCTGCTGGCAGGCTGTCACTCGGGCAGCCCTTGGCTGTCCTGGGGCCGTGCCTGGAGGTCTGTGCTGTGGCAGTGTGGTGCAGGCAGAGCAGGGAGTCCCTCCCTGTGGTGGGGGAGCACAGAGCGATGGGGTGCTGCCATCCTGGCACCCTGAGAAACAGGAGAAGGCGGAGGTGACCAGGAGTAAGAAAATTTGGTGCCTGGGGCTGGGAGGAGGGCAGCCCGCAGCAAGAGAGAGGCTGTGAGAGCCCCCTTCCCAGGACCACAGTGTTGTGCTGCATGTGGGACCCACTGCCTGCCCAGAGAGCACCAGATCCTTGTCCCCATCCCACCTTGCTGTGGGCAGACCCTGGACACTTTGCCAGCAGGACCTGGCTCCGTGGTGGCTGAGGGCCAGGACTGGGATTGCAGCGCAGTGCTGCTTTTGAGCCCTCACACAACTGGGAAGCACTGGCAGTACCAGGGCAGGGCTGGGGGAAGTGGTGAGCTCCGCACAGAGCTGGCGTGTCCAGGCAGGATTCAGCCGAGGGACCAGCACTGCTTTGCTCCCAGCTGGACCCATGCACTGAACTTCCTGCACAGCCTGTTCTGGGATGTCAAAAAAGCCACTGGAGGCATTGGCGGGTGAGCTGCCAGCAGACACAGCCCTGGGGCTGCAGGGGCACAGGCCTCAGCGGGCAGATACTGTCAGCACCATGGGGCAGCGAGCTGGAAGGGCTGGCAGCGCCAGGAGCAGGAGCCACCGTGTGAGAAACAGCCATGCCAGAGCCCTGAGAGCCATCAGCTGTTTTGCCCCAGCATGGGGGCTCCATGGGGCCAGCTGGACCCCAGGCCCCTCACCAGTCCTGGCAGGGCCGCTGGCTGCAGGTCAGGGCAGACACGATGCCTGAACAAGGACAGAGGACTCTGGTGCTGCCCGCAGTGATGGTACCACTCACCTGCCCAGGATTTCCCTTGGTGCCTCTGGCCTGAGCATTGAGCTCTTTGTGTTGCCCAGGAGGATCCCAATGTGGAGGAGGAAGGGAAGGAGGTGGCCCACGGAAAGGGCTGTCGTGGACCAGGACGTGGAACCTATTCCCTAGAGCGGTGGCTGGCGCACAAGCAGAGGGGCCTGGCAGGAGCCCATGTCCCCAACACCCTCGTGGCACCCGTCCCGCAGCCGAACAAAGGCAGCAAAGAGCAAGGGTGAAACCGGAGCCCTTTAATTGTGTCCTCACAGGGACTGGGGGAGGAAGAGGCCAGGGTGGCAGAGCAGCTGCTGGGCTGGAGCCAGAAGAGAGAAAGGGAGGAGGAGGAGAGCAGGCTCTAAGCACAGCCGTGGAGGGACAGCTCTGCTGTGGGGTGGCACCTGTACAGTGACACTTGGCTGACTGCTCAGAGAAAGCACCCCCGTTTGGGTTATTGCTCATGAAAAATGATCCACATTTTGGTTATTGCTCAGAGGATCCACGTTTGGGTTATTGCTCAGAGAATAGGATCCATGCGGCAGCAAGGAGGCTCCCAGAAATACAGGAGAGGCAGGAAGAGGCTGGCAGGGGAGGCAGCTCCCTGCCTGCTGCTGGAAGGCACAACGTAGGAGTTGGTCCTGAGGGCAGAGAAGGGCTGTGCTGGTGCAGAGTGGCCCCAGGCAAGAGCATCTCTTCCTCCCTCACCTGTAGAGCTGCCCTTGGAATGCATAAGGATTCAAATTTCAGTGCTAGGAGAGCAGAGGAGCTGCAGGAGAGGCAGATTCCTGGGACCCCCTGCTGCCAAGCAGGCACCTGAGAGGGGAGCAGGAGGGTTCCTGCCCAAGGCATTGCAGCACAGCCAGGCCATTGAGGGGCTGGGCCTGTGCTCCCTGAAAGAGGAAATGGCTGAGCCCACAAAGAGCTTCAGGAACCGGAGGAGTGCTGCTGGACAGCCACAGCGCTTACAGGACAATCTTGAAGGAGCTGCAAGAGACATGACAAGTTCTGCACCTGCTTGCTAGGTCACACAAAGGGTTTACAAGCACCCAACACTGCAGGTACCAGAATCCCCGTGCAGGAGAGGCTCTGTAGAGCCAGCCTGGGACAGAGCCAGCATGGGATGCAGTGCCCTCTGCCATTACGGCTGACTTGGCACAGGGCAGCCCTGCCCTCCTGCTGCCACTAGCTCTGCCCCAGTGCCAGCTCAGCAGTCAGGGTGATGAACCCCCAGACAGCCTGTGGAGACCACCGCACCTGGCAAAGTCTGGGGAGCGGGAGACAACGTGCTGGAATTCAGAGATGTTGATGGTGCCGTCCTTGTCAATGTCGGACTCCTCCAGGATCTGTGGGGGAAGGCGAGTGGTGAGCTCTGTGCCTGGGGCCATGCAGTGCCCGTGTCCTGGCCAACTGGCCTCACATTTTGGATGAGCTGCTCCATCTCTGCACTGCTCAGCCGGGACTCCTCGCCCTGCCCTGTCAGGCAGTTCACCAGTTGCTCCAGGTCCTTCCTGTCCAGAGTCCCATCGTCATCAAAGTCTGTGGGGAGGGAAAAGGTAGGTTTTGGCATGGCTGCAGTGACCCCAGAGAGTCACAAGCACTGGCACTGCACCGCTCCATGCACCTCACCATGCCAAACCAGCCATTCCCACAGGGAGTTCCTAAAGCCACCATCCCTGGGGGTGCTCCAAGGGCACTGCCAGCCCTCCTGAACAATGATTCATCACCCTGCTTCTGCTTCCCCAAAGTGCAGGGATCCCAGAACACAGCACCTGTCCCCAGCCTTACCAAAGATGCGGAAGGCATAGTGGGATTTGATGTCAGAGGTGGCAGAATCGCTGAAGACACTCAGCATATCAAGGAAGTCTTCAAATGACATGCTGTCGTCCCCGGTCTCTGAGGTTGAGAACACATGGCAGATCCGGTGCTGGAAGGGGTTTGCCTGTAGACACGGGAATGGCTCAGGCAGGGCTGGGCCATGCTGGCTTCATCAGGCACACACTGGCTGTGGCTGCTGCTCTGGCAGGTAAGCAGGTGCCCCACTCTGGCACTGCTCCGTCACCCATGGCATGGTCAAACCTGTCCTGTGCCTCCCAGGATGCAGCCCCGTATAGCAGGGATAAGCAGGATCCTTTGTGGCACAGCAGAAATCCCCAAGATCCTCCACAGCAGGGATCCTTGGGATCCTCAATGGCACAGCAGGGACCCCTGGGATCCTCAGTTGCTCGGTGGAGATGAGGAAGCTCTTTGTTGGCACAGCTGTGGGTACACGGGGCCCTGCCCAAACACGCCCCTAACCCGGGAGCAGCAGTGTCCTGTATCTGCCAGGCACCATACCCGCAGCTCAGGCAGCGTCAGGATCTGGCTCTTGGGAACCCGCGTGGAGCAGGCGCTCTCCCTCTCCTCCTTTGGCAGCAGCTCACTGAACCTCTTGTAGGCACTTTAAGAGGCAAGAAAAAGAGCGGCTCTGTGGTGCGAGCGGGGAGGCAGCAGCCCGTCTGGGCACCGGCCGCGCCGGCAGCGCTTCCCAAGGCTGGGTGACCCGTTCCCACAGCTCCTGCCAACTTTGCCGGGCGGGAGCGTGTCGGCCGGGGGTCCCACAGCTGCTCCCGGGACCAGGGAGAGGAGCCGGTCTGTCTGACGCCCACTCCGAGGTCCGGGGCTTCAGAGGGGTCACCGAGGGCTCGGGCCGGGCCCTCAGCCCCTACCCCGCCGATCAGGGCGTCACCGGCCCGGCCCGCGCCACCAGCAGCACCCGCGGACCTTCGCCCCATCACACCCGGCTGTTAGGGAGTGCCACCGGCACCTCCCGGCTCAGCTGGGCGTCTCGACGGAACGGGAGCCTCGGGGCAGGGCCGCAGCTCTCCGTGCCCCGCGGCAGAGGCTGAGGCCCCGCGGGACCGGGCTGGTGCCGGGGACCCGGGGCGGGTCAGGGTTCGCGCCTCCATCCCGCCCCACTTACGGCATTCCGCCCTGCGGTACTTACAGCAAGATCTCCTGCTTGCTCAGGAACGTCAGCTCCTGCGGGGAGAGCACGGGTCAGCACCGACACCGGGATCAGCACCGGCACGGGGGCCAAGGCCTGACCCAGCGCACCCCAGCCACGGGTTCCTTGGCCTCTGGGCCCCTTCCGCCTCGGGAACGCGCCGCCCTCCCGTGCCCCCCACTGCAGCCGCCCCTCTCCCCCGGTGCCGGGGTCGGTACCTGGTACTCGCTCAGCAGGTCCTGGGGTATCAGACTGGCCGAGCCGCCCATGGCGCCGCTTCCCTACGCACGTCACTCACCCGCTGCCACGGCAACTGCCCGCCCCGGGCGGGGCAAGCGCCCACACGCACAACGCGGCCCCGCCCGCCCGCGCACACGGCGGCCTCCCGGGTCCGGCTGTGGCGGAGATGACGGCGATGGCGGGAGGGGAGCCGGGCGAGCCGAACCCCGAGGAGTTTGTGTACGGCGAGGAGGACTTCGTGCTGCAGGCAGCCGGCTGGGGAGACCCGGACTCCGCGCCCTCCCGGTTCGACCGGGTGCTGCTGACGGGCTGGAGGGACCGTATGGAGCGGGGGCTGTTCCGGTACCGGCTGGGACCGCTGCCTACCCGCGTCCTGCCCGGCCCCGTGCGCCTCGTGGCGCAGCTGAACGAGCAGCGCAGCACGGAGCGCCGCCCGCCGCAGCCCGTCCGCAGCCTCCGGGATCCCTTCGACCCCGGCGCCTTCAACTTCACCCGGCTGCGCCCCGCCGAGCTGCTGTTCCGCCTGCGCCGCACCGGAGGCCCGGGGCCGCCACCCGACCCGCTGCTGGTGGCCATCAACGCCAGCCCGTTGGAGCGGGGACATGTCCTGCTGCTGCCCGAACCGGCGCGGCGGCTGCCGCAGGTGCTGACGGCGCCGGCGCTGCGCGGGGCGCTGGAGGCGGCGCTGCTCAGCGCCCACCCCGGATTCCGCGTGGGCTTCAACGGGCTGGGCGGCGGCGCCTCGGTGAACCACCTGCACCTGCACGGGCTCTACCTGGGCCGCCCGCTGCCGGTGGAGGAGGCGCCGGCCGAGCCCCTGGGGCCGCGCCTGGGGCTCCTCCGCGCCGGACCGGCCCCCGCCTTCCTCTTCTTCGCCCCCGGCCCTGCGGCGCTGGAGCCGGTGTCGCGGGCCGTGTGCCGGGCGGCGGAGCACCTGGCCGGTGCCGGGCTGGCCTACAATGTGCTGGCCACGCGGGGCGACCCGCCGGCGGGGCCCGGGGCCGGGGGGGGGCGCGGGGGGCGGGGGGGGGCGTGGGGGC
>VZTE01003320.1:2992359-3003150 GCA_013397775.1 Eulacestoma nigropectus | reverse complement strand
CTGCCCGCCGAGCCGCTCTACCGGGACATCACCGAGGTGCAGGCCCTGAGCGCCATCCGCCAGCACCTGCTGCCCGAGCCCGAACTGCTGCACCTCGGCGGGGAGCTGGCGCGGCTGCCGGAGAACTGATGGTGCGGGCGCCGGCGGGGCTGCCGCAAAGCTGATGGCACCGGCACCGGCGGGGCGGCCTGCGCGGCAGGGGCGCTGCGGCGGAGGATGCGGAACTGGCTGTCACGTGACCTGAGGGGCCGCTCTGGCCCGCAGTGCCCACGTCTCTATGGTCCGGTCGCCATGGGAACGCGACGGGCCCGGGAGCGGTGCGATGGCGGCGGCGGGCGGCGGCGGCGGCGGCGGGGGGAACATGGGCCCGGGCCCACCCCCGGGAGCTCCTCCGGGCGAGGAGGCGGCCGTCGCCGCGGCCCCCCCGGACCGTCCCGCTGCCCCCGCCGGACCCGAGCCGCGGAGGAAGCGCAGGCGAGTGCGGGGCCACAGCCCCCCGGCAGGGTCCGGATGGAGCCCATCCCGGAGGCGCTTCCCGCTGCCTTATTCGTGCTTGGTCTTGGTTCTGGTACCGGCCCCAGCCCAGCCGTGCCCCGGCCCCGCTGCTCCCCGTGGGACAGTGCCCAGCCGGTGCCCGGCGCTCCCCGAGAGCCGGGCCAGGGCCCCACTGACCCAAAATAAATAGTGTTCCCTTGAAATTGCCCCAAGGGTCCCCTGTGTGACACAGCCAGGCACGGCCCCGTGCCCAGGGCCAGCCTGCCCGTCTCCTTTGGGCTGTACCGAATCCAGGCTGGCTTGGTCAGGCTGCCCGGTGTGCTCTGTGTGTGTGTATGAGGGATCGGGGCTGTGTCCCCACTCTGTCCTACGCCCGGTGCCTCGCTTAGCTACTGTCATCTCATCTCTATTCCAGTGTCCCCTCCATCAACCTGAGCGGCTGCAAGTACGAGAGTGGTAAGTCAGAGGGGCTGGGGGGTCCCTGCAGGCTCTCCAGGTGCCTGCACAGCCAGGAACAGTGCTGGCACCCAGTTCCCACTGGTTTATTTACTGCTGCCACTGACTGGCACAGGGCCCTTGTGTTAGTGGGGAGTTTGTCACACTTTGGATTGAGATTTCTCCTGATTTAAAATGTGCAACAGCAGCATGAGCCCTCGACATCCCCCACACTTGCGTTTGCCAGCTCTCTGCTAAAATGGGCAAGAAGGGTTCCATCAGGTACAGTGCAAGGGAGTACCTGGGCTTGGAGACAGGACCTGAGGGTTGTCAACTGTTTAAGGTAAAGTTGGTAGTGCACAGGCAGGATCTGTACCTGGAACCTCTCCCCGTGCTGTCCATCCCTGGTAACTCCAGGGAGCTAGTCCACTCTCTCCCACTCTTCTTTCCTTCCATAAGCTGGATCTTGAGAGAACAAACTCCTGGCCCTTGAGGGGTGTTATTAATCTACTTTGTAAGGAATCTTGGTGTGCATGGATGCCCATCACCTCCCCAGCCCTGCCAAATTCATTCTTGGCACTAGCATGTACCATCCCAGCAGAGACCTTTTCCCGCAGAGCTGTCTTCTGCTGCTGAAAGATCTTTGATTTGGGAGATTAAGTTCACACCTTCGCAAGACTTGTATCTGCCTGTGAGGTCTAAGACCCATGGGAAGTTCAACCCTGCTGTTGAGGGGCCCTGGCACCTCAAGACAGGCGGAATTAGAGGGTTAAGAGCTCCCAGAACACTTGCAGCCAGAGGCTTGGGGGATTGGCCAGATAAAACCGGTATTCCTGGCACCTCCCAAGGGGTCATGCCAATACCTTACACCTCTGAGAGGGGAACTGCAGCCTGGAGAGGCTATTCCATACTCACTCCCTTGTTATTTTGGGGGGGTGTCAGTCCCTGTATGTGGCTCTTCAGCCAGAGATTTGTTTCACATTCCATCCCTGGTTATTTTGGGGGTCTATCAGTCCCTGTACATGGCTCCCCTGCCTGGCCCCTGTCACTGCTTGCCTTGGCACAGTGCGGCGGGCGGCGCAGCACTGCGGGCTGAAGGAAGCAGGAGAAAATGAGGAGTGGACGGTGTACTGGACGGACAGCGCGGTCTCTTTGGAGCGCCTCATGGAAATGAAGCGGTTCCAGGTAAACAAAATGGCTGCCCAGCAGGAACTGCTCAGGGAGGAGGGTGACACAAGGCTGTCTATGGAACAGCACGTGGCAGAGTGAAACAGAAGCATCCAAAGCAGTGCCATGTGCCATCTGTGCCTCGGCTCCAGGGCGCAGGGTCACATGCCTTTGCTTGTGCCATGTCCCTGGTTGGTGTCACCAGCAGCATTCAGCAGCTATGGTGGGAGAAGGAGCGTTCCAGCTCTGTGATGTGCTGTGAAATAAACAATTGTCAATGATAAATGGCTCTTATGGTGCTCCAGGGCTAAGATGGAATGGGCAGATAAATCACTAGTGAAGCTCAGATAAAGCAGCTGTAGCAAATTTCACCCCTCAGCAGTAGTTCAAGGCAGCCACAGGCCTGGCTTCCCACTCACTGCTGGTTCTCCACGCACAGGCTCTCCTCAGGGCTGGGAGAACCTATCCCCGCAGGGTCTCTGCTGATCTGGGTTTTTCTGCCCTACTTTCAGAAAATCAACCATTTCCCAGGCATGATTGAGCTGTGCCGTAAGGACCTGCTGGCTCGCAACCTGAACCGCATGCTCCGGCTCTTCCCCAAGGAGTACAACATCTTCCCCCGCACGTGGTGCCTGCCAGCCGAGTGAGTGGCGCGGGACAGCGCCGCGGGGACGGGGGAGGCTGCTCGCCTGCTCTTTCTGGGCATCAGAGCCCAAATCTTAACTTGCTTTGGCACGCACCGTGGTGACCTCTTCCGCAGACCTCCCAGTACAGGTGGAGATGTGTGCAAGGAAAAGGTGGGATGTGGAGAGCTGGGTCAGGTCACGCAGGGATCAATCTGTGAGTCCTGTAGATTAGGAATGGAGGGTTGATTCCTCCCCTGCAGAAGTTCAGTGTGTGCTGGCCTGCAGCACCATGGTTTCAGTACCCAGCTGTTAGGAGAGAGTTCAGAGGGGTGTTTTTTGCAGCTGGTAATAGTCACCCCTTCCTTGCACAGCTATGGAGATTTCCAGGCCTACAGATCTACGAGGAAAACAAGAACATTCATCTGCAAGCCCGACAACAGCTGCCAGGGAAGAGGGATCTTCATAACCCACCACCTGGAGGAGATCAAGCATGGGGAACGCATGATCTGTCAGCAGTACATCTCTGAGGTACTGGGACAGTCCCAGAACACCGGGGTGGGATTCCAGCCTCCTCACTCTGCCAGCATCCCCCATGCTTCCCGGGTCTCCTCAGGTCTGCTGGAGGTGTGGGTGTGGCTGCGGCACATCGGGGATACAGACAATGCTTGCCGCTCTGCTGAGCAGCACAGGCAGACGGAGCAGTTCCCTCACCTCACCCTTGCCCCTGTCTCTTTCCTCACAGCCCTTCCTCATTGATGGCTTCAAGTTTGACATGCGCATCTACGTGCTGGTCACGTCCTGTGACCCACTCAGGATTTTTCTCTACAAGGAGGGCCTGGCCCGGTTTGCCACCATGAGGTACATCGATTGCAGCAGCAGAAACCTGGTAAAAAGGAAGTTTCAAAAAAACTCATATAGTATCTGTAGGTGTCAGTCCTTAATTTGTCCTGGGGGCATTCCAGGCCTTGAAAAGCAGGTATTGGGGGTTGCAGGAGTCCCAGCTTGATGCTTTTCTGTTCTTCCTCTATACCCCGTCCTCCTCACAGGACGTGTATTTCAGGAGGGATAGTAAATCTACTGCAAGGCCCCACATTTGGGCTGTTTACTGGCATTACCACAGAATCATGGAGTTGTTTACTTGGATGGAACCTTGGAAGGTCTCCAACATCATGCTCAAAACTTGGTCAACAATAAATTCATATCTGGTTTCTTGGGGTCTCACCCCATCAGGTTTTGAAAACCTGCAGAATGAAGCTCCCCTGGTGTCTCTGGGCAGGATGTTCTGCTTCTGGCCCTGATAAGCGTGCTCAATTCCACACCATTCCTACTCTGCCCGTGCTTCAGGCAGAAAAGAACATGGGAGTATCTGGTGGGGCTGTTGTATTCTTGCTCAGTGGTTCAGAATGAACAAATGTCTCTTGTGGTTCCCTGCCAGGGTGACATCTGCATGCACCTGACCAATTATGCCATCAACAAACGCAATGAGAACTTTGTCCAGGATGACACGATGGGCAGCAAGAGGTACTGGCATGTCCGAGCACTGCAAGAACACTGCCTGGGGACACTGGTTTACCTCAGCTTTCCTGGGGTGACACAGCTGAGCCCTTACCACCTCCTGTTCCCCACACAGGAAGCTGTCCACCCTGAATGCCTGGATGGCAGAGCACAGCTATGATACAACAAAGCTCTGGGCAGATATTGATGACATTGTCATAAAAACGCTGATTTCAGCTCACCCTGTGCTGAAACACCACTACCAGAGCTGCTTCCCCAGCCACACTACTGGCTGTGCCTGCTTTGAAATTCTGGGCTTTGATATTTTGCTGGATAGAAGGCTGAGGCCATGGCTGCTAGAGGTGAGGAAGGAGTGGAGAGCTCAGTGCTGGGGAACTAGGACAGGGGGTTTGGGATGAACAGGGCTTGTTTGATTCAAAAGGGCCACCTTGCTCACAGAATTAACCAGGCTGTGAAGCCAAATAACCTGCTGTGAGCAGGATCTGAGAACCCATTTCCTGCACACCATCTAACAACAGGGAGTTTCCCAAGCCTTCAGACCCCTTGTCCTGTGAATGCCCTGAATTTGTGACAGTTGCCCCCTGCCTGCACCCTGTGGGGTGGGATCCAGGTGACCTGTGGCACAACTGGACAACACACTGCAGGAGAGAGTGCTGCGTGTGGCTTCCTGCTTCCTGTCTCTGACACAGGGAAGAGCATCCATGGGACAGTGTTGGGCATGGCTGGGGCCATGGGCTGAGCGCTGGGGTGCCAGGTTGGGTTAATTGCTTGTCTTGGCAGGTGAACCACTCTCCCAGCTTCAACACAGATTCACAGCTAGACCATGAGGTGAAGGATGCCCTTCTGTGTGACACCTTCAACCTGATCAACGTGCATGCCTGCGACAGAAGGAAGGTGCTGGAGGAAGACAAGCGGCGCGTAAAGGAACGGCTCCTTCAGGCCAACCAGACTCCCCGTGAGTCCAGGTATTGCTGTTCTCCCACAGTGCTGCAGGTCTCCAGTGAGCAAAGACAGGGCATGACAGAGTAGGACAACACCAGGGCTGGCTGGTGGAAGCTCCCAGAGCCCACAGCATTGTGCAGCCTCTGAGCTCTCCCAAGCCATCTGCATCCTGCAAGGAGGAGCCAGGGCTCCTCTCTGGGTGCCAGGAGATCTGTGACACCTGGTGCTCTGGGCCCTGACAGAGCTATCCCCAAGCTGCACCTGCTTGTCATCTCTTTCTCTGGGGATGGGCAGTGCCAGCATCCCAGGCTGGCAGGGATGCTCACATGAGGAACCACAGCCCTGCCTCAGGAACTGGGAGTAGCCTGGGCATGGGCCCTTTCCAAGGCTGAGGGTTTCCCCTTCCTCTGTCTGCATGTCCTTTCACAAGCCCGTGTTCAGTGAGCCTGCTGCCTTGCAGGCAGGGCACGGCTCTCTCCAGCTGCTGTTTCCATCAGGAATCCTGGGATAACCCTGGGACATACTGAGCATGTCAGCCCTGTGCTCTGCCTGCTCCAGAGCCTCCCTCCACAGTTCCCTGTCCTCCCTCCTGCTGCAGGCGCAGAGAGCAGGAGAGCAGCCAGGCTGCCTGGCTGGCACAGGCTGAAACCTACGAGAATGAGCACCTGGGGGGGTTCCGACGTATCTACCCAGCACCTGGGACAGAGAAATACGAGCCATTCTTCCAGCAGGGCAGGTCCCTCTTCCAGGAAACAGCAGCATCCAAGGCACGAGAAGAGCATGCCAGGTACGCTGCTCCTGCGGAAACCCACTTCTCACAGGTGGCATGGAGACCACTTGCTCCTGATCCCTCCTGGGGAGCAACTCTGCTGCTTGGCAAGTGTAAGAAAGTGGGGAGAGTGGGAGGGGAAAGGAAGGAGCCTGCATGTGCTGTGGCACCACAGCAAAGTAGCTCCTTTTAGATGGATCCCAGAGAGGCAAGGGCAGTATTCCATTGACTTTTGGACCCTGGAGACACCATTTCCCAAATGTCCCCTCCCTTTTGGCAGGCACAGCCTAATCCAAGGGCATTTCTCTTTTTAAAAGTCTTTTTACAAGCATCCCTGTCCCATCTCTTCGCACACGTCTATTATGGACTATCCATACAGAACTTTGGCCTGCAGTAAATGTCCTCAGGTTGAAGACTGCCCCACAGCCTTTTGCTATTGTGGCTCTGAGCCAGTGAGTGACTCTGCTGTTCTGTGGCAGGCAGCAGCTGGAGGAGATGCGCCTGAAAAATGAAAAGCTAGAAGCTGCCATCAGGAAAAAGAAAGCAGAGAGGCTCCAGAATAAAAACACAGTTCCTACAACCCACCTCAGAAGCACCAAGACATGGGATAGAAAGGTACTTCAGCGTCAGCATTGTCCGTGGGCTCTCCACGTCAGTGACAGGGCTCTGGGAGCTATGCTGGGCCATTGGTGCACCCACGGAGCAGAAATTCTGGGTTTGACTCCCTGCATGAAGTTCAGAGTCGACAACTTGTGTTAGCAGTACTTGCAAGCACCAATGTTGTGCCTTTCCACTTTGGCTCTCACTGGGATCTCTGTCCCACCCTGAGACTGTAACTGTCCCCAGGGTTGGAGCAGCTCATGGCTTCGTCTCACCTGTGCGTGAAAAGCTTCAGCTTTGCTATAGCTCGGGTGTTTCTCTGCCGAGGTGCAGCGCATGCAATACAACTCCATGGAGCCCCAGGACATAGTGGAACATGAAGAGAAGAGGAGAGTGAATGCTCTGTTGCAGCGTGAGAAGCTGATCCAAGACCTGGGCATCACCGACCAGCTTTCCCGGCTGCTCTCCACAGCTGAGGGAGGATCCTCCCCACAGCTGAGGATCCCCCACACCCAGGGATCCTGCACCCTCCGGAGCGAGGTAATGGGATTGCCCAGAGCAACCCCACACAG
Organism: Eulacestoma nigropectus; assembly: GCA_013397775.1. Lineage (NCBI taxonomy): Eukaryota > Metazoa > Chordata > Aves > Passeriformes > Eulacestoma > Eulacestoma nigropectus. The sequence goes on along the minus strand of VZTE01003320.1, from coordinate 2,996,029 downwards.
CCCAGGCAGAAGGATGGTGAGATGTGAATTGGGCACTGAGCATCTCTGGTGGGGCAGGATGGGGGTCCGCTGCAGGCAGATCAGCTGCTGTGCCTTCAGGATGATGTGAGTCTGGAAGGGTGGTGGGAGCATACCTGGGGACAAAGTACAGGGTGATGCTTCAGTGAGCACCTGTGCATGACTAGAGAAGACTTCCTTCTCATCTCCTGCCAAGGTCTACAGAACTAAGCCATGGCCATTTTCCTTCCCTCCTTCCAGCTGCAGTTTCCCTGGGATGCCCTTGGGGACCACAACACTCGCGATTTAATGATGCTTCTCTCATTCCTGGGAGTCCCAGCTCAGCCCTTGGGACACAGGGTCATGCACAGCCCTAGAGCAGAGGCCCTGCCACCGCACACCCCAGGCCCAGATCCCAACGACACGCACACCCTCTGTGTTCGAGGCCGGAGTGTCCTGTACCACGTGCGGCACGAGGGCCCCCGGGCGCTGGGTGGGGGCTGGCTGCGGGGCCGAGCAGCGGTCACCCAGCCCCGCGCCCAACCTACGGGGCTGCAGCTGAGAGACCAGCAGCTCCCTGGCACCGGAACCCAGGCTGAAGGCTGTAAGTACACATCACCTTCCTGTGGATGCTCCTGGCCTTGCCAGGGTGGGAGGAATGGGTCGGCTGGATGGAGCTCTGAGGGATGCTGGGACACTGCAGAAGGGTCGCCATGCTCTGCTTGGGGCACTGGTAACCACTGCAAGTGTCTGTCTGAGGCTTGGAGCATCCCATTTGCAGGGACAGGGAAGAACCATGGGTGGTTTCTCAGGATCAAGGGTTGATGTGCAGGCATGGGGGAATGTGAGAAGCCAGGAAAGTCAAAGGGGTGCGTTAGCTGGTGGTACCACCTGGGATAACCCTGGGACATACTGAGCATGTCAGCCCTGTGCTCTGCCTGCTCCAGAGCCTCCCTCCACAGTTGAACCACATGGTGACTGTGTCACCACATGGTGACACAGCACAGCCCCCAGCCTCTTCCCAGGCCTCACTCCCACCACACTACTCCCTGCCCATGCTCTCACCCTCCATCCTCGCCCAGCCCTGCTTGTCTCCCTGGCATGTGCTTCGTCCACTTTGCAGCCTTAAGACCAGGGGGAGCAGCAGCAGAGGAGGGGCTGCCAGGACCGAGCCCCACCGGGAAGGGCAGTGGGGGCTGCTAACCTGCAGAGCTGCTGGCTCTGCATAGCCCCACATCTGTCTGTGCTGTTCCAGGTGATGATGGTAGTCTGTCATCCTCCCATGGAGGCAGCTGTCCCCCAGCTTCCCCCGCCAGCCCAGGGCAGGCCACAGGTGATGGCATCTTCAGCTGTGCTGTGGTCCAGGAGCTTCCCATCGCCACTGCCGTTCACGTGCAGCACACACATGCCTCACACCATGGCAGAGCCTCGCCGTGCCAGCGCGTCACAACATGCCAGCGCGTCACACCATGCCAGCACCTTGCACCATGCCAGCGCCTCACACATTCACAGCATGAAAAGCACAGGTAGCATGGCCGAGGGCTAAGCCTTCCTTCCATGTGTGCTTGCATGAGAACCAGAACTGCTGGATAAGATGGCTGCCTCCATCAACTCTGGGATCGGCTGCCGAGCCCCCTGACCAGAGCCTGGGCCCAGCATCGCTTCGGCCACCCCCCCTGGCTAGCTTCACCTCTGCCAGGGCCGGAGGCTGGTGCTTGTGTCCCTGTCCGTGCCGTGCCCGCACTCGTGTCTGTGACCCCCAACCGCCTGCAGCGAAGCCCTCCAGAAACCACCTCGCTCTGGACCCGTCAGAACCTCGCTTCCCCCGCCGGGGCCGCTTCCCCCCGCCGGCCCCGCCCGTTCCTGGGCCTGTTCCTGGCCATGGCGGCGCTGCTCCAGCGCGGGCTGCGGGCAGTCCCGCTCCTCGCCAGGGCCCCGCGGCGGGCGGCGGCGGCCTGGCCCGGGGACCCGGAGCCGCCGGACCCGGCGCTGGAGGAGACGGAGAGGTGCGGAGCGGTGGGCCGGTGGTCGAGGCCTGTGCCGGCCCGGGCGCTCACGTGTGTCCCCCGCAGGGCGCGGCGGCGGCGGGCGGCGGCGCGGATGGAGCGGCTGCGGCGGGAGCTGGACGGGGGGCGCAGAGCTCCCGATCGCGTCCTGACCTGGCAGGCGATGGAGCAGCTGCGGTGAGCGAGAGACCGGGCGGGCCGCGCCGCGCCCAGTGACCGCCTCGGTGACCGTGCCCGTGCCCATGCCCGCAGGTTCCTGCGGCAGGAGCTGCCCGAGGAGTGGCCGTTGGAGCGCCTGGCCCAGGGGTTTGGCGTCAGCACCGACGTGGTGCGGCGGGTGCTGCGGAGCCGCGGCTGCCCCTCACCACGCCGCCGCCTGCGGCAGGACCAGCGCGCGCTGAGCGCCGCCGCTACGGCACCGAGAGCGGGACGGGGAGCGGGGGACGGGCACGAGGTGCGCGCCCCCGACGGGACGCTGTTGTACCGGCTGCCGCGGGGCTGGGGCGGGCCGGGGCCCAGCGCGCAATAAATGGTGTTGGGACCCGCCTCCGGCCGTGCTGCTTCCGTCGCGCCGGGCGCGGGCTCTGAGGCTGCGAGAATGGCCTCTAAGGGCGCGGGGATGGGCTCCGAGGCGCCGGTCCTGGGCTCCGCGGCGGCGGGGATGGGCTCCGAGATCGCGCGGCTGCTGGACGCGGTGGACTTTGCAGCCAGGAAACACAAGGAGCAGCGGCGGAAGGATCCCGAGGGCACCCCCTACATCAACCACCCCATCGGTGCGGAAACCCCCCGGCACCGCGTCCCGCTCCCAGGAGACCGCCCGCGGCCCCTTTCCCAAAGCACCGCTCACCCCTGGGGCCCTTCCTGCCCCGGAGCGCCGCCAACCCCCGGGAGCCCCTCACCCTGGCCTCTGGAGAGAACCGTGTCCCTTCTCCCGTACCATGTCCTTCAGGCCGATGGGGGCAGAGTTCCCGAAGCACTGCAGCCCTCGCCCCTGCCCCAGCCCTGTGTCTGGCTGTGGCTCCCGCCACACTGTTGCCCTGCTGTGGATGGTGCCCACGGGAGCTGCTGAGGGCCTCCTGTGCCACAGTCGCACCTGCCGGGCCTGGGGACAGCGCCCACCTTGGGGGCAGTGCTAGCTCCTGGGACCTTCCTGCCTGCCCAGCCGAAGGATTCACTGTGCAGGATGTGCCCCTGGGTTTCCCCTGCCCAGGGTTGATCTTGGGGAAACCTCACTGCCCACCGTGCAGCGCAGCCCCCGTGTCACCCACGGGAGCCACTGTCCTGGCCCGGAGCTGCCTGTTCCCCGGTGCCACCTTTCTGCTCTCGCTGCAGGCGTCGCCAGGATCCTGGCACATGAGGCCGGCGTGACGGACATAGTGGTGCTGCAGGTAATGCCCTGCCCTGCCCTGCCTTCCCCTGCCCGTTCCCCTTTGCTTGGCCCGGACCCCTGCAGTCCCCCTCGTCCTCTCCTCGCCGCAGGCCGCCCTCCTGCACGACACAGTGGAGGACACGGACACCACGTTCTCCGAGATCGAGGAGCGGTTCGGCGTGGAGGTGCGGCGCGTGGTGGAGGAGGTGACGGACGACAAGACGTTGCCCAAGATGGAGCGGAAGCGGCTGCAGGTCGAGCGCGCACCCGTTTGCAGCCGCCGGGCCAAGCTGGTCAA
>VZTE01003320.1:2932852-2966107 GCA_013397775.1 Eulacestoma nigropectus | reverse complement strand
GAGAGTGACACCCCCCCCCCCACATGTCCCGCTACACCCCGGGGTGCAAGTGCCCCCCTGCGTACACCCCCTGCCCTGCCCGAGGCCGCCCCTCAGCAGCCCCGGCTGGGGCGTGTCAGTCTGGGGGCACCGTGGGAAGGCCGGGTGCCGGCCGGGTGCCCCGCCGGGGGTCCACAGGGCAGGCGACAGGCACGGGGCAGCAGGCGGCTGAGGTGGCAGCGTCGGCTCCAGTAGAAGTGGCAGAGGTCGATGGCCATAAGCAGGAGGACAAGGAGCCCGTAGAGCCCCACGAAGGGCAGGGCCAGCGGGTTCCTGCGGAGTGGGGCACCTCAGGAGAGACAGCTATGACCCTCCCATGGCGCGATGGTACTGGGGAGGGCCACCCAGGGCCCACCGTGGGCTCCAAAGGACACCACAGCCCCTGCCCCAGCAACCACGATAAGCTCCTGGGGATGTGCCAGGAGCTCCAAGGGCGCCCCATCCTCAGCAGCAGACCCGGTTGCGGCCCTGCTCACCGGAGTAGATCAGGGCGTGCCAGGCTGGAGAGGTTCACTCCAGTGAGGGCTTCCAGGGCCAATTGAGAGCAGCAGGACTTGAGAGTGTCCACGCTGGGCTGGCAACAGTAGCGGTGGCTGGGGGGGTCCGTCAGCCGCGGGCAGTAGAAGCCGGGGTGGGAATGGCCATCAGGGCCCACGTAGCCCTCGCAGAGGTGCAGGTTCTGCACCAAGACTGCAGCAGGGAGCAGGGGCTTGGAGGGGGCTGGGAACGAGCCCCCACTGCGGGGACCACAGAAACAGTGCAGTGCCTGTAGGACAGGCTGCCAGCTCTAGCGAGATGGTCTTTGCCGTGATGCAGCAGAACAGAGCCCTCCCGGTCCCAAGCAGGGCTGGGCTGGCCTGGGCTGAGAGCTCACCAGCCCCAGGGAGCCTGGCTAACATGGCACAGGGGGCCCCCGGCTCAGCCCTCAGAGTGGGCTACAGTCCACGAGGCAGCACTGGCTGAGCAGAGCTCCCCCGGTACTGCCTTCCGGCGGCCATGGCCCCGTGCATGCCGTGACCTCCAGTGCTCGCCATGGCCTCGGCAAGGGCAAACATGGGCGAGGACAGTGATGGTGGCAGAGAGGAGGGGAAAGCCCCTGGGACATCAGGTCAGCTCCCATCCCCCATGCTGAACCCCCTCCCTATTCCCCATCACCCCACAGGGACAGCACTTACACCCCACAGAATCGCTGCAGTGAGAGTAACCCCAGCACCACCACACCGGGGCCACCATCCCCAGTATGGACCATCACCTCCCACTGCAGACCACTGCCTCCCAGCACAGACCCCCCAGCCTCCGTTCCGGGCTGTCGGGGAGCAACCCTCAAGGGACAAGGCCCCATCAGGGATGGGTTCAGAGAACAGGAGGGGCAGGAATGGGGCTGTACCTGTCCCAGGGATGCTGGGGAACAGAGCCGTGGCAAGGAGCAGCTGGAGCAGGAGCCCATCCAACATCTTCCCGTCCAACCCTGGGCAGAGGCAGTTCTGGCTCCAGTGGAGGCAGAAACCACAGCCCCTCCTGCTCCCGCCTCCATCGCAGCCTCCACCAAGAGCCGCTCAGAGCCATTAGAGCCTCCTGCACTCGCTCTGTCCACAGGGACCAGGGCGGAGGCGGGAGCATCAGTAATGAGCTTCTGGGGCCAGGAGTAGACTGCAGGCTCCTTTCCCAGCTGGATGCAAGGCACCAGTTGCCGGGTCCAGGACCCCAGTTGGGCACCTCGGCCCATCCTAGGAGTCCCTGCAAGGGCAGTGGACCAGGCCAGGGCACAGGCCAAGCACTGGAAGGTGCTGAGCTTCCAGGGGCCAAGCTCATGGGATGTGGATATGCTGGGGGTTGTGCAGGAATCATGGAATCACAGAATCATTTAGGTTGGAAAACACCTCTAAGCTCATCCAGTCCAAGCCAACCAAGCCAGAGCTGAGGCAGTTCCCCACCTCACCCCGTCCTTCCCAATGCCCTCCCTGCTGGCACCTCTTGGCAGCAGGCCCAGGGGGCCAGGAAGCATGGCACTGTGGTTCCCTCAGCAACCAGGAGAATGCTCTGGTGACATGGTGTAATGAGCTGCAACTCAGCTGCTGCAGCTCCAGCAAACTGGACTGCCACGCTCCCTCTGAAACGGGGCTAAAAGCTCTGGATTTGCGGGAGGTATTCCCACGCTTCACCCAGGCACTGCTGCCCGCACAAGGAACTGAATCCCGTCCCCCGGCTCCTGCCCAGCACCGGGCACTGCCTACCCCCAGGCACAGCTGGGCCTGGCCATGCCACCAGCCTCTCACAGGTGCCTGGGGCCCCTGGCCAGATCTTCAAGCTGGTCTCCCCCCGCCTCAGAGTGCTCCTGTCTCCCCACAGCACACCATTCCCACTCCCCTGAGTGAGAGCCACAAACCACACGCAGACCAGGGCCCTTGGAAACAGCCTTGTTTCCCATGAACTCCAGGAGAGCTCAGTCCGAAGTCCACAGCACCTCCTCAGGCAGCTGCCAAACACCACCAGTGTTCCTGGCCTCCCCCTGCTGCCCCGCCAGTCAGGGGGAGCCTTGCATGGGCCCCTGCTCCAGCCATCAGAGTGGCCACACTCCCGGGCAGCCTGTGAATGTGACAGGGCAGCAGTGTCTGTCCCACCAGCAGTGGCAGAGCCCAGCCTGCTGCCCCACCAGCCATACTCGGTCCATCCGGCACCGTGTCCAGCAGCCTCTGGTTGAGCCCTGCCACAGCAGTTCATTCCAAAATCTATCTGAGAACATGGAACTAATAAATCAGAAAGTGGCAGCAGCAGCCTCTGCCAGTCTGGCCCCTCCTGCCCATGTCCGCCACAGTACTGCTGACCCCGCTCTACTGCTGTACTGGTGCTGCTCCTGTGCTGTCCAGCCACTCCACTCCTCTCCTGCTTGACACTACCCCAGGCGGATGCGGAACGTGGTGATTTCCATGGGGTCCAGGTGGATGTTGGTGCTGTTGGAGGCTGTGCCCAGCGGGTACATCAGCGTCAGTGAGGTGGGCTGCAGGGAGACCAGCTCCAGCCCCTGGAACAGGCCTCCCAGAGCCAGCTGGGGAGAGAGGAGGAAGAAGCAGGGAGGCCCAGGTGAGGATGTGATGCCTGGGGCAGCACTTGTGCCCAGGACAGCCTGACATGTGTCATGCTTGCCATGCCGAGGTTCCAGCCCAGCTCTGACCCAGTGGAGGTGTGGGGGCAGCCTGGCCCTACCTTGCCCTGGCTGGTGGTGCAGTTGAAGCCCAGGTTCTTGGCCTCCAGGCTGCAGTCAAAGCCTTTGCGGTGCAGGATCAGTGCCGCCTCAGCTGATGGAAGCGAGTCATCCTGCAGGGAGCTGGAGCGTGAGGCACAACACTGGGGACAGCAGGGGCAAGGCCCCCACCAGAGTCCCACCGCCCCTGGGCCATAGCTCACCTCTGCCTGCAGCATCCGCAGGTTGAGGATGTGGAAGTCACAAGGAAAGGTGGTGGCAAGGGGCACAAAGGAGCGCAGGGCTGGCAGGGCTGGCTTCTCCTGTGCCACTGGCATGACCAAGGCCTCAGCATTCAGGTGGACAGAGGTGATGTGGCTCAGCAGGGAGGGGAAGCTGATGGGGCGCTCGTCCTGCACCTGCCAAGGAGCACATGGGTCAGCGTGGGCCCAGGAAGCCAGGCAGAGCCTGGGCAAGGCCCACAGAACCCCTATTCCAGCAGTGCTCCGAGACCACGCACCTGCCAGCACAGGGCACACAGAGCTGCCCCTGCCCAGGCAGGTCCCCCCTCCCCAGCACCCAAATAGGACCCCAGCTAGCTGATGGTCAGGCTACAGACCTGCTACAACCCTGGCTAGACTAGTGGCTAGCAGCTAGTGCACAAGACAGGGAGAGACAGCAGGGCCAGGCCGGCCATTACCTCGGGGCTGCCAGTCCTGGTGCCAGGGAAGCTCAAGGCTTTAAACATGGAGACCAGTTTGGAAAAGAAGCTGGAGCTCTGAATGGGTGGCACAGCACACACATAGAGGGCAGCGAGGGGATGGGACAAGAACACTGTGATTATGAGGGCAACGCGGCTCCACAGGGACAGACCCCACCGCACGTCCCGCTCCCCCCACGCCCCCTGCTCCAGGCCCATCCCTGCCCAGTGCCAGCGCAATGGGACAAGAGGGGAGAGGACACTGCATCCCATCACATGTGTGGCTTTCTGCAGATGCCTCCACCCTGCTCCATCCCAAGGCAGGGCTGGGCTCTCCCGTCCTGCCGCCTCACAGCCAGCACCTTGTTGGCGGTGCTGCGGCGCTCCAGGAGGAGCCGGAACCGGTTGCAGGTACGCTTGTTGTCCTTCAGCCCCTGGCCCAGGCCCCGGTTGTCATCCTGCATGAGGCGCCGGTCCAGGATCACCTCCAGCTGGCCTGTGGAGAGTGAGTCCCTGCAGCCCAGGCTTTACCAGGTGCCAGCCACGCCCCACAGCACAGAGCCCCCAGAGACAGCAGGACCAGGGCACCCTGCCCAGCGTGTAGCACCCTCCTCCCCTGCTTCCCCTGGGGAGGACAGCCCCAGCTCTGCAGCAGGTCCCCAAGGCACAGCCCCCCGGCTCACCACTGTGGAGGCTGGAGACGCCCAGGGCCTGGGCTGTGAGCAGTGTCAGGCGGCTCTGCATGTCCTGGATGTAGGCCATGGCAGGCATTGGGTAGAAGTTGGCCTGCAGTGGCAGCTTCCGCTGGTACCTGCGGGGCTGGATCTGCCAAGGGACAGAGATCAGTGGCCAGACGTGGCTCCCACAGTGCCCGGTGCCAGGGCACTGTTCCCTTGTGGGCAGCTGCTGTCCCTCCCCAGGCTGCTGCATACCTGGAAACCATTGAGGTCCGTGAAGAAGGCATCATCGCTCTCAATGTCAGTGCTGAAGCGCAGGGCCAGCTCCTTGTTGGTGTGGTCACGGATGTCCACCAGGCAGGACACGTCCAGGGACAGGCCCTCCACCCCTGTGGGTAGGCAGTGAGGGGCTGAGCCCCACAGGCAGCATCGCCCAGTTCCCTGGGCCAGCAACAACTGGCACAGCCTCAAGATCTCACCTGGCACGTTGTACAGCCGCACCACGGTCTGGACATGCTGGTAGTAGCTGGCAACCTCTGAGAAGAGGGGTCCCTCCATCACCCGCACCACTGGGGGGTCCTTGGGAGCATAGGGCTGGGGGGAGGGATAGCTGCGCTGAGGCTGCTGCCTGAGGACAGTCTTGCGGGAACAGCTGCCAGCTGGCTTCCAGGGGCGGACCCTGTACCTTGGCCTCGCCATCAGGCAGGAAGAGATAGGCCCCACTTTTGTCCTTGGAGGTCCTGGTGCCGTAGATGAGAAATTCACTGCTCACCCTGTGCCCCTGCTCCTCCCCAGCTTGGCGCAGGCTCTGCGGGTGTGGACCAGCACAGCAGTAAGCACATGAAGCAGCGGGATGTACCCCTCCCCTCCTCCACCCCACGCCCTGTCAGAGCCCTGCACTCACCTGCAGCAGGCCTGTGCGCCCCAAGAAGCAGGCCTGCAGGTGCTGGTTCTCCAGACAGAAGTCAGCAGCGGCAGCTGGGAAGATGTGCAGGGGCACAGCCTCGGGCTTGTGCACGGGCAGGTCCCGGCCATGCAGGTACAGGCGTGTGGAGGACCTCGGCGTGGCGTGGCCATCCAAGGACTTGTGCAGCTGCAGCACGCGCAGCCCCAGTGCGGGCAGGCGAGCCAGGACAGACACCTGCAGGCAGCGTGGGGACCTGAGCCAGCCCCCCGCGTCTGGGGAATGGCTGGGGGTCAGTGGGGCAAAGACCCTGCTCGGCACTGCGGGGCCTCTGCTGAGGAGGGCCGTGCATGGGGACCTGGGGGTTCGACAGCTGTGGGATCTTGCGTTGTGGGGCAGGGACAGAGCAGGGCTGCTGGTGTGTCCTGGTAGTGTACGGGATGGAAGGCTGGCACACATGGGCTGTGGGTGTGGGGCACCCCATACCTGGTAGACATCAGGCACCACATCAGTGGCAGAGCTCCACGTTGCACTGAGCTGGGAGGGCAGGGGCTGCCCCTCCTCGGAGAGCACACGCACGTGCGGCGAGTCCACCAGCACCAGCACCACGCTCAGGCGCTCCTGCTCCAGCGGGTTGAACACCACCAGGAACCTGTGGGGGGTAACACAGGGATGGCATCCCAGCCTCACAGCACCCCAGACATCCCACACCCCACACTACCTACAGATCCACTGCACTACCCACAGCTTCACAGGTACTCCCTCACTGCCTCCCTCACAGCCCCGTAAGTCCCCAGAGCAAGGCAGGAGGCCCTACCGAGGTGAGGTGTCCAGTTTGACCACTGTCCTCTCTGGGAGAGAGTCCTGGCTGGAGCGTGTCTCATCCTGGGGAGGAGTAGTAAAGAGTTGGGGTGTGTCCAACCCCCCTACCAGCTGTGCCCAGGGGCATAGGCACAAGCTGGGGCCCTTTTCCTGGCCTCTGCAGCACAGAGTTGCTCCTGAGGGAATGGGGACAGCGTGCCAGAGCACAGAGAGCCAGGGGCTGGTGCTGCTCACCATGCCAAGGAATGGTGCAGCCGGGTCGTGGCGGTATGTGTCCTTGTCCCCCAGCACAAGGTAGTGCGCAGCATTGCTGATGACACGCTTGAGGTTGGTGAGGGAGTGGAGCAACCTGGGGCAGAGTAGAGCAACCCGGGACCATCACTCCCATGTGTCACAGCATTGACCCAACACCCTTCACATCTCCCCGTGAGAGGAAGGACCTCCCCACAGGATCCCCATACCTAGCCAGTCTCCCAGCCCTGAGCCCACCAGCCCCACTCTGAGACAGGCCCTGAGGGCGCCCAGGCCCCCACACACACCGGACTCCGTAGTCAACGGCCACAGCCTCCTTGGCGGTGCCGGTGATGGCATCATGGTGCTGGAAGAGGCCCAGGTTGCGGCGAGCGTTGCTCAGCAGGGCGTAATCAGAGAGCGGGTACCTGCCATCGGCACTGGCACGGCGGGCGTGGGCGAGTGCCAGGCTATACAGGATCTCTGCCCCCCTGCGCAGGGACAGAGTCACTGAAGGTACCTGGTATTGGTGCTACAATACTGGGGGGGCTGGCCTGGGAGGCGGGTGGCAAAGGCACACACTGCCCTGGGGCTGGGTGAGGGTTTGGCACTGTGTGCACCAGCCCAGTGTGTTGGCAGCTGGCGCAGACCAGGGGCTGTCGAGCTCCCAGATACTGCCCGGCCACCCCTCACTCGTGCCCCCACCACATCCTCCGTGCCCCATGGACCAGCCCACTGCCCCTCACCGGAGGTGGGCCTCCAGCACCCGGTCTAGGCTCTTGTAGAATGGCCGGGAGGTGTAGTATCCTGTCCAGTAGTGATCCTCCCGATCCGCATAGGAGAAGAAATCCCCAGTCAGAACTGGAAACCCAGGTGGCCTCATCCCCGGCACAATGCCCACTTTCTTGTACAGGGCATCAAAGTAGTCAGAGAGTGTGCCAAACTGTGCCTGCAAGACAGCACGTGCAGCCCTGAGCCGGGGCTCCTGCAGTGAGGGCTCCTATCACCCCTTGCAGGACTGTTCACCCCTCCAACTGTGTTCTGCAGTGGCCTTCTGCTGCCTGCAGCCCCACAGTGCTCTCTCCACACATACCTGGACATGAAGGTCAGGCCGGGAGTTGAGAAAGTCAAAGATGCGCTGGTAGTTGAGGAACTGGGCATCCCACTCCTGTGGCTTGTCATAGCGGAAGTCATCTCCCAGGGGCACCAGCAGCACCTTGCTGCGGTACAGCTTGGACTTCTTGCGGTACTGGTCCAGCAGCAGCTGGGCTCTGTGTGGGGGCCGGGGCATGAGGCTGGCCCCCAATGGGCCACAAGGCTGGGAGTCATGTGCTCCTGCCCCTGCCGCACTCACCGCTCTGCCACGTTTGCATCAGTGATGGCGCGGGGAGGCACCTTCCAGGGGCAGTTTATCCGGCCTCCCGGCAAGCGTTTGAAGTCAAACTGGCAGCAAATCTTGGGGTCCGGGCCACAAGTGTGGGGCACATCGTAGCTGTAGAAGGGCATCATGTGGCAGAAGATGTCGGTGCTGGTATCTGGATCTGTGGGATCAAGGACAGGTGAGCACCAGCAATGGCTCTCCCTTGCCTGTCCCTGAGCAGGGGGGCCCCAAGGACAGCTGTCTGACAGAGCAGAGCTGGGACCTCAGTGGGCACAGCAGCCTCCCCCAGTGTGTTGCTGGACATGGGGGCAGGTGGGAAGTCATCCTGGGGCTGTCACACAGGGCAGAGACATCGCCTCCCAGTGCTCGGCTCATCCGCACAGAAAAGAGGCGGTAGCCATTTTCTGCTGCCACCTGCCCCACAGGGCCCCCTCTGCAGTCCCCTCCCAGCAGCCCCTCACCCCACGTCTGTCTCCACATGAACTCCAGGTTCTGGGTGGCAGCAAAGTGCTTCTTGATGGCGTAGTGCACGCGCTGGATGAGCATGGCCGTCAGGTTGGAGCGCTTCAGCAGGTAGGGCATGGTGGAGCTGTACCCGAAAGGGTCTACGGCCCAGCCCGACCGCGGTGTCACCCCTGTGGGCACAGAGACCTGTCAGCCCCGTGCTGGGCCAGCAGCACCTCCTGTGAGGAGGGTCCCGTCAGGACCTGCAGGCCTGCAGTGCATTAGGCAGGCCCCCAGCCAGCATCTGCCGGGCTCTCACCGATGTTCTTCTCCAGCCACTGGTGCCCCTCAATCAGCTGGTCAATCATGGCGAAATAGTGAGAATTAGCCTCGTCAGGCATCACCCAGCCACCCGTCACCATCTCCAGCTGCCCATTGCCCACCAGCCTGTGAGGAGGACACCCAAGATGTGACCAGAGCCCTGCATGAGCCACATGTCCATGGCAGAGTCCCCCTGCCTTGAGCCACCTACAGTCTGCCTGCAGCCCCCACAGCCACCACTGCCATTCCCCCCTTGTCATGCTGTCCCCACACAGAGTCATCCCTCCACAGCCCAATGCCAGCCAGAGCCCATTCCCACACACCCTCCACCGTGTCCTCCATCCCCAACACTCTCGGGGCAGGGGGCAGACAAGGGGGCCCTGTCTCACCTCACAATCCTGCTCTCCAGGTCTCCCACTCTTTCATGGGTGCCCTGGGCCTTGCACACAAGTTCCTCAGCCCAATCAGGGAGTGGGCCAGAGCAAGATCTGTTTCCCCCACCTCTCACCCTACATGGCAGTGGCTCTGATATCTTTCGGCACTGGGAGGCTGCTGGCAGTTCCGGGGCACCCCATGCTGAGCAGTGCAGGGCCCATGGCCACTGCACTGCAGCTCAGGCAGCCTTCCAGTCCCCAGGGCCCTTCCCTCACACACCCTATGCTCTCAGCCTGCCTGGGAGCTATGTGGGCAGTGGGGCCAGGTGGGCAGCCCTACCTGCGCACAGCAGCCCGCTTCTGGGCACTGATGTTGTCCCACCACTTGGAAAAGAAGGAGATCTCGGACCAAATGAAACGCCGGCGCGAGTCCTCCTGCATCTTCAGCACCATGCTGTTGAGGATGTGCTGCGTCTGGTCGTAGTAGTACTTGTCGAAAGTCTTGATCCAGCCTAGCAGCACAGGTGTGAGAGGTCACTGTGGGGGGCCCAGCCCTTCCCTATCAGCACTGCAGGGTAGCAGGGGCTGGGCCAACCCCTGCTTCTCACCTGGGTCATTGTGGGAGTGTGGCACCACAAACACCTGCAGAGGCTCTGTGTCCCACTCATTGGGCTCGTAGGTGATGTCGAAGCCCTGCTTCCAGACACCACCATCCTGGTTGTCAAATGGCAGCAGGGAGTACACAGCCAGCATCTGTGGGTAGGAGATAGGGCTGAGAGACCCCCAAAAGAGTAGAGCCAGGACACCATGGATGCCCAGGTATGGACCCCTTATGCTAGCAGAGCCACCAGTCCCTCACCTGAAGGTCTGGGCTCTGTCCCTTGCCCCCTAGAGCAAACTGGCAATCTTGCGGGGACACAGAGAGGAAACTTGGGCGACTCTCAGGGGGCAGCACCCAGGAGCCATTCGGGGGGTGATGGGGCAATGCCGGCTGCCCCTCCGCATGGGCTGTCAGCTCCAGCACCGAGTCCTTAATGTGGCTGATGATCTCATGGTTCTCCTCCAGAAGCTGCTCCAGCTGTTCGATCCGGTTCTGTAGCACCGAGATCTGGCTCTGGGGGCACAGAGGCCACAGCAAGGGGCAGGAGGTCACCCACAGCTTTGAGAAGCCAGCCTTGGCCCTGGCAGCTTAAAGGCCAGATGCCAGGGCTGGCTCCCCATGAATTTCCCTGGCTGAATGTCCCTGTTTGCCACCCCAGGACCCCTCTCACTCACCCCAGACCCTCCAAACTCACCCTGGGGAAGTTGCCCCCACTCTGGTGTCGTGTGGGGTCATGCTGTACCCGGTCCAGCATCAAGTAGAGGGAGAAGACGGCCACGCAGAAGATGGCAGCTCCACACACTGTCACCTGCTTCTTCAGCTTCATCCCGAAGGGATGCAGGGACTCACCTGCGCCGGGACTGGGGGTGGAGCCAGCTCGGACAGCGCAGCCCCTCACCGCGGCCTCCTGCCTCCTCCTCCAAGAGCCCTCACCGCGTCCTACTTGGCTTAATCCGGTGCTGGATATTTATATCTGCTGATGGGGCCGGGGCCGAGGCCGGGGCCGGACAGGCCGCGCGGCCCCGCAGAGCGCCGGGGGCCGCCGCGCTGAGGCCCCGCAGTGACGGGACGGGGCCGGAGCCGATGCAGGGAGGGACGGGGGAAGCCGGGCCAGCACCGACCGTGACACCGCAGCCACTCCCCTCTTACCCCGTGCAGCTCCGCAGCCCGACCCAGGTCCCCACATCGCCCGCCTGGGCCCGCCGGGATGGGCCAGGCCAGGCCCCGCCCACCGCTCCGCCCGCCCGGGCGAGGCCCCGAGGAGGCGGCACCGAACCGGCCGGGACAGCCCTCTCCGGGCCCACGCCACCCCCGCTCAGGGCCGGGACAGCCCTCTCCGGGCCCACGCCACCCCCGCTCAGGGCCGGGACAGCCCTCTCCGGGCCCACGACACCCTCAGCTCAGGGCCGAGACACCCCGCTCCGGGGCCGGGCTGGGCACCCCGTAACGCCGGGGATCGGCCCGGCCGAGACACCCCCACAGCCCCGGGAACGGGATCAGCCACCCCGCCCAACCCCGGAGCCGAGTCGAGATGCCGGTGCCCCATCCCGGTACCCTGTCCCAATGTGCCCCATCCCGCTGTGCCCCATCCGGGCATGCTCCATCCAGGTGTCCCATCCCGGTACCCTGTCCTTGATCCCTGTCGCGGTGCCCTGTCCCAGGGTCCAGTCCCAGTCCTCTGCCCCAGTGTCTTGTTTCAGTATTCCCCATGCCAGCTGTCTATCTAAGTGCGCCCCGTCCTGCTGCCCCATCCTGGTGCTTTATCTTGGTACCCTATCTCGGTGCACCGTGTGCCCTATCACAGTGTCCTGTCCTGGTGCATCATTACAGAGCCCCATCCCAGTGTCCCATCCTAGTGCCATGTCCCAACGCCTCATCCCGGTGCAGTGCAAGTCCGTGTCCCCTCGCAGCCCCTAGATGTACAGCTGCAGAGTTTGTGTTTATTGTACAAGATGAAGCTGGGCAGGAGCTATGGGTGCCATGTCTCACCCTGGGGCATGCAGGAGCCCCTGCCCTGGGGCTCAAGCACCACACAGCCGCCCCGCAGCACCCGCTGACTAGACAGGGCTCTGCTGTGCCCCCAGGCACTGCCATGGGATGGATCCAGGGCCCCTGGTGCTCCCTGTCACCGGTGCCTCTTGCGGATGGCAATGAGATCCTGGTGGATGGTGCTGAAGCTGGGCCGCTTGTGGGGGTCATACTCCCAGCAGCGCTGCATCAGCTGGTACACCTCCTCAGGGCACTGCTCAGGAGGGTCCAGCCGCGTACCTGGGGCAACAGGGATGGGGACATGGATCACCAGCCCCTCACCCCCACAACCCACAGTGCTGGACCCACAGCTCATGGTGGCCCTCAGGAGCCACACCCAGCCATGTCCCCTACCATGCTCCACTGCCTCCCGCGTCTGCTGGTTGCTGAGGTTGGCATAGGGGACGGCACCCAGGCTAAAGGCTTCCCATAGCAGGATCCCAAAGCTCCAGACATCGCTCTCTGAGCTGTATCGGCCTGGGGACATGGGGCAGGACAGATGCTGTTGGCAGGGGACACCCATGTCACCAGTGCCCAGCTGTGCCCATGCTCCTGAGGGCTGAGGTGCTCTGGGTCTCTGCCTCCCTCCCCAGGACCAGGCACATGGGAGCAGGATAGTGCCAGACTCCTGGCTCCCAGATAAGCTGCCGGGTGCCAGGCCATGCCCAGCTCCATCCTGTACCATAATTGAGTGCTTCAGGGGCCGTCCACTTGACAGGGATTTGCTTCATCCCCCCTGTGGAGGCATAGATGCCATCCTCCTCCTCCCGTGACATCCCAAAATCACTGATCTTCAGGGTATTCCTCTCCGTCACCAGACAGTTGCGAGCAGCCAGGTCCCTGAGACAGCCCCAAGCAGTCAGCCGTGTGCCCAACCATCCCTGGGGCTCCACCTGGCATGGGATGGGGCGGTGAGGGTTCCAGGGCTCCCCCTGTCCTGCCAGGGCCCACCTGTGGATGCAGTGCTTGCTCTCCAGGTACTCCATGCCGGCAGCAGCATTCTCTGTCATCTTGATCAGATCCTTCACCCGGAGGTGGGGACCCTCACTGCGCAGGAAGGTCAGGAAGTCCCCCCCTGTGCCCAGATTGCAGAGCCGGTGGGTGCCTGGGCACACCTGACAAGCTCACCCATGCGTGCATGGGGACTGTGGGAATGGGGCCACTCACCCTGCACCAGCTCCATGACAATGTAAATGGGCTGTTTCTGCGTGCAGACGCCGATGAGCCGCACAATGTTCGGGTGCCTATACTGCTTGAGAATCCTGTGGGGACAAGGATGGGCACTGTGAGTGTAGGGGGGCCCGGCTGCCCTGGGCACAAGCCACCCGATGCCATCCCCAGGGCACTCTGCCCAGCCAGCGTGGGGACACACCCCTCAGCACGAGGGTGCTGCAGTCCCAGCAGGGTCTAACAGCTCCAAGAACAGACAGATGTGACAAGACAAACACAACGGCCACACGCACCTGGCTTCCTGCAGGAACTTGGCCTTGAGCTCAGGTGGAAGGGTTTCCCGGCAGGATTTCACAGCAACGGGGGTGTTGTCAGCACGCAGGCGTCCACTGAACACCTCCCCAAAGTTACCCTTCCGAGACACAGGTGCACCAGGCTCAGCTCACCATGTGGCCCAAGGCAACCCCTATCTTCCTGCAGACCCTGTGGGAGAGTCCTGGCTGCCCGCAGACACCCTGGTACAGCCCTGCCCTCCCGCAGACCCCACAGCATCCCATCTCACCCGGCCAATGCGTTCCCCCAGCAGCACGTCCTCGTGGTTGAGCACCCATTTGTCCTGCAGCAAGCAGACACCAGTGAGCTGTCCCCTGGCCCACATACCCCTGCAGCCCCCTCTCAGGCAGAGCCCCAGGTCCAAGTCCCCCTGTCTAGCTGGAGAAGCATGTCTGTGGCTCTCAGCCCAGCTGTCAACAGGAGAAAGGGCCAAGCAGAGCTGCCCCTGTGCAGGGGGCCCCATTCTCCTCCCCACTGCCTGTGTCACCTTGGGCACAGCCCTGGCCAGGACAATGCCACTCTTGCGGGTGATGGGCTGCTGGCTCTGCAGGAGCTGCTGGATCAGCAGCGGAACGGTGGGGAAGCTGTCACCCTCCAGCCGAAACATGTTCTGCAGGGAGGGAGGCCGAGGGGTTGTGATGGGCAGGAACCTGTGCCTGCCCATGCAAGGCCACCCCAGCCATCCTCCCTGCTTGTGGTCACTCACGTTGACAGCCTGGATGATGAAGTGCCGGGGCTGCCCATCCCACAGCACACTGAGCACGTACTCCTGCTTGCCCTGGCTCTCCCGCACCAGGAAGTCCCCATTGCAGGTCAGCAGCTCCTGTACCTCCGAACGTGGGATGGCCCCGTGGTACCAGACCTGCTGGCACAGCGGCTTCTGCGCATCTGGGATTAGGGGCACGGGGGGTGGCAGCTGGAAGGAGACAAGGTGAGCCCAGCCACGCACACTCCTGAGTTGTGCCGGAGGTGGGGCAGCAGTGGTGTCTGGAAGCTGTGCCCAGGGCAGGTGGGAGCAGAATCTGGAGGTGCTGAAGCAGGGGGGGGGCTGTGTGGCCAGAAAGGAAAGGGCAGGCTTAGCAAGGCAGCTGGGTGGAGAGCAGGGTGGCTGGAGGCACCCAGGGACTCACTGAGTATTTTGGGCTGAAGATGCCTGTGATGTGATTCTTGAGGGTCTCCAGTGCACTGGCCCCGCTCCGCTCCTGCTCCTGGAAGGAGGCATGGGCTGTGCAGCAGCTGAGGGGGACCCTATCCCTGCAGCTTCCAGAGCACGGGAGGCGAGACTGACTCACCGCGGAGGAGATGGACTGCCGATCCTCTGGCAGAGGCAGGGCGGGCAGGGGGTCCCTGACGCCCAGATCCGCCAGCTTCCTGGCCAGCAGGTCCCGCTGCACCTGCAGCTTGGCCTGGGCACAGAGGCAGCCCTCGAGTTGCTGCCGCGCCTCATGCAACCCCTGCCGCCTGCCCAACAAGTGCACCCTGGGGAGGGGACGGGGTGGTCAGCACCCGCTGCCCTGGCCCCTTGCCCCCCTCTGCTGCAACTCACCGCTCCCCGGGGCTCCGGCCCTGCTCCTCATCATGGATCTCTGCCTTCAGCTCCCGCGTCTGCTGCTCCTTGATACTCACAGCTTCTGTGGCGGCCACCAACTCCTCCTCAACCGACGTCAGGCTGCAAGAGACGTGCTGGCAGAGGGCTGAAGAGAAGCCCTCACCTGCCCCTGCCCACGGCTGGTCCCACTCACCAGTGCTGGACACTCTCAAGGGTCAGCTCATTCAGCTGCAGCTCCCCCGGCACCAGGCCCTCTGTGTCCTCCAGCAGGCTCTCATCAAAGGACACAGTTGGTGGCACCTCAGATTCGTACCTGTGGGCACCCAGCACAGCTCTGCCTCCACTTGCCCCATGCCGGCCACTGCCACTCAATGGCAGCAGGGCCGTACCCAGCAGAGAGGCTGAGGCTGCATGGAGCCATACTGGTGGCTCTGGATGAAGCTGCTGTACTCAGTGGCAGGGTCGATGGCCTGGATGGCACTGGCAATCTCCCGGTGCATGGCCAACATATCCTCCTCTACCAGGCTGCTGATGCTGCAGTACTCCCTGAGGATCTCCTTTCTGCGGGAGCACTGCTGGTTCTGGGGGGGCCATGGGGGTGCCCAGGGGTTGGAAGTGGGGTGCAGGGCACAGGATGGGCAGTGGGGCACGGGATGGGCAGGGGGGCAGGCAGGGCTCTTACAGGACGAGGACCATCTCCTGCTGCAGACTGTAGAGGGACTGATGCAGGCTGGGCAGCACTCGCTGGTAGTGGTGCTGGTGGTGCAATGCAGCCGCCTGCACAGCCAGCACATACTGATTGTGCAGGGCATAGAGCTTCCAGAGGCTGCGCACATACTTCTCCTTCGCCTTGTCCCGCTCCTTGTCTGTGGAGAGAGGCTGTGGAAAACCCCAACCGCCAGCACGTCACCTGTCCCAGCACTGGGGCAGGGGTCAGAGGGTGAGGGCTGGGAGAGGGTCCCAGGGCAGGCAGGGGGACCACGCCTGGAGCGGTTACACTGTGACACAGGGATGCTCCTGACCCACAGCATGGTGTTCCAAGGCCCCCAGACTTTTGCCTGGCTTCTTGGGGGCCAGGCTGGTCTCTCCTCTATGCTGCCCACCCACAGAACCCCCACCCGCTCCAGGCTGGGCCGTAGTTTCCGCAGAGTGCGGGGTGCTCCAGCCATCCTTGACTCGTGAGGGAAGCTGGGAGGTCATGCAGGGGACAGGGGCCAGGCTGGCACCTTTGCTGGCCTCCTGGTACTTGCGCTTGGCCTGGGCGCTGTCACGTGCCAGGCTGCGGTACTGTGCCTTCAGCTTCTCCATCTCCTGCTGCGTCGTCTGGAGAGGGACATGGTCAGGGACGGGGTCCAGCACATTCTCTTGTTCCCCTGCTGGCTCCTACATACCCGACTGTACTCCTGGCTGAGCTGTTGCCACTGCTCGCTGAAGGCCTTGCGCAGCTGCTGCTTGTCGCGGATGAGCAGGCTCAGCTTGGCCAGCGGCCCCGCCGCCAGCTCCTCCGCGTGCCGCCGCAGGATCTGGCTCAGAGTCTCTGTCCGGCTCACCAGCACCCACCAGGACTGCAAGAAAGGGAGTCAGGGATAGCACAGAGATGGCATCCTCCGGCACCATACTGGGCTCTGCAGGGCACAGTCCTACTCTGGGGCATCCCTACCTTCTCGATCTGACCACCACGGTCACCATGGAGCTGCCAAGTGCCCTCCTGCTTTTCCAGCTGGGAGAACATGTGGTGCAGCATCCCTGCGTACTCCCGGTCACTCTTGGCCCGCTGTGACATCCACTTCTTCATCAGCTCTAGGAGGCGCAGCTCCCCATCCTGCAGCCGCAGCAGTGCATTGTGCCCCTGTGGGCACCACAGCTCCGGCCCGAAGCCCATGGCACCACTGTCCAGGCAGGGGAAGTCTGCGGGGCACCAGGACAGCCTGAGGCACAACTGCTGCCCTGCACTGCCTGCACCAGTGGCCGGGGCCCTTTGCATTTCACACCCTCCTGCCCCATCATCCCATCTGTGCAGCAGAGACGACCCTCCCCACCCCCTGCAAACAGCCTTGCAAAGCATTTTCAAAGCAGCAGGATGAGTGCTCCAAGCCCTGTGGGAGCTGGGGCCTGTGGGGATGGTGCTGGGAAGGACGAAGTGTGGGGTCATACCCAGCAGTGTCACCTCTGCCATGCACGGGGCTGCTCCCCAAGGGCAGCGGTGGGCCCCCCCCCCCCCCCCCCCCCCCCCCCCCCCCCCCCCCCCCCCCGGCAGGCACCAACCCCTCCTCTCTGGCAGCTCCAGCCCTGTCCTGCCCGTTGGCACTGTCACCCCTGTGCCCACAGTGTGGGAGCTCCCAGGGGCTGGAACACTGGTGGGAAGCCAGCAGGAGCAGAAGAGGGTGCTGAGCCCCAGAGAGAGGTGCTGAACCTGGACACATCTCAGCACGCATGACTCCAGTAAGGCCACTGGGAGCCCAACGGATCCCAGAGGCAGTCCCAGGGTGCCCTGCCCTGAAGCAAAAGTGCAGCAGGAGCAGGAGAGTGCTGGGGCACCTCCCTGTGCAGGGCAGGATGTCCCCTAGCACAGCCCTTGACCTACCAAGACCGCCCCCCCAGCCCTACAAAGCAGCCCCTGTCCCTGCTAGTACCCCACCAGGGCAGAGTCCTTCCAACCTACGTCTGTTGCAAGGTCTTCGTTGTGAGGCTGCTGGCGTCCTGCTGGGGCCGGGACTGGCGCGGTCTGGACCTGGTGCAGCTCTGGTTCCTGGGGAGGAACAGGAAACCCAGTGCTGACCATACAGCCATTGCGAGATTTCCTGCACTTCCTTCCCTCCCTGCCAGTCCCCACACCAGCAGCCAACGCTCTGCTGCAGCTGGGCAGCTCCCAGCCCCACCACCCCTCCCAGCTCTCTCCCTCTAGGGCCTGACACCACCAGGTCCAGCCATGTATACCTAGGGCTCCACTGCTCCTGTGAAGCCTTCACTCAGCACCAGTCCCACTCAGCAAGGCCCCCTCAGCCGTGCCTGGTCCTGCCTGACTCCTAGCCCTGCTCCATGCTCCTGTGTCTCCAAGAGACTGCAGGAGCTGAGGGGTCCTGAGGACTCTGCAGCCCCACTGAAGGGTGGCCACCCTGTCACCATCCTCAAGCCTGGCCCTTGTGACCGTCGAAGGCTGCAGGACAGAGCACCCACTCACGGACACCCGCAGTGCCATGCCCCAGCCCTTGCTGCCAGCCTGCATCCGCACAGCTAGGACCACACTCCCTGTGGCAGCCCTGGGCACCTCCTCTTCAAAGGGCTTCACTGGTGCCACGGTGGTACTGCTCAGCCCTGGCAGCTGCATCACATAGGGGCAGCTGCCACCACCACTGCCACTGCCCAGTGGCACAGCCCAGGTCAGCTCCACTCAGCTCAGCCCAGCCACCGCCTGGGGGTTTTGGCCTGAGCCCTCTCCTGTGACTGGCACGGAGGCCCCGGCCCTAGAGGAGTTTCAAGGTCACCTGCAGAACACTGCCGGACCGATTCCACTTTTAGAGGAAGTCAGGAAAAAAGCGTGTTAGGCGGGAGCTTGGCTGACTCGCCTTCCTATAGCGGAGCAATGTGGGGTGGTCACGCCCTGGAGCAGCTCCAAGGCATGGCGTGGGCAGGGGCTGCCACCGTACTGCTTCTCCCACCACCAAGATCCCTTCCGCATCCCCCCAGGCGGCGTGGATCCCCGCCCCGCCTGCGCCAGGCTGCTCCTGGGCGGTCAGGGCTGGGCGGCTCTGCGTCTGACCGCAAGTGCAGCAGCTCCCTTCTCTGGAAGCCCTGATTGCTGCCCGCCCCCAGCCCCGCCTCGTGAGAAGAGGAAGAGCAGGGTGAGAGGTGCAGCCCGTGTATGCCGCGGAGAACTCGCTCCTGACCACAGGAAGCCGCTGCGGCCCCCGACACAGCGAGGCCGAGGGACTCCCTAGAGAGGAGCTGCCTCTGCGATGGAGCACAGCCCCAACGGGCTCCGTTGCGGGGGCCGGGACCCCGTGGGGCGCTCGGTGAGGCCGGGGTGGGCTGTGTCTGCAGCTTGGCCACAGCACGAGTGGGCCATTCCTGGCCATTCCTGCACCAGGGGCATCGTGCTCTGACTGTAGGGTGGTGCTAGACACGGGCTGCAGCCGGGCCCCAGGCTGTGGTGGAGAGGCTGAGCCTACATGCTGTGGGAAAGGGGTGCGAGGCCCCCAGGCCTTTCACACACACACACACACGCACACACACACACTCACACAGAGCCAGTTTCTGAATTAGCTGCCTTTGCTGCACGTCCTCATAGGCGGCTGCTTCCCCTTGCCCCGGGGTGAGGGATGGTCCGTGCCTGTCCCCACCACATCTCCAGCCCAGCACTGGCTACTGCCCACAGCCAGGGAAGGGCAGTCCCTGGCTCTGGGGAAGCTCTGCAGGCAGGGCTCCAGCCCAGCCCCTGCAGCTGCACAGCAAAGCTGGGTGCCCCCGACGCCCACAGTCTCCGCAGCCAGGCTGCTGCCCCAGCCGGGGCACCCACAGCATACAGAGCACAGGCAGCAGAGCTGGTTTGCATAGTTCTGAACATTTAATAACTCAGTCTCTCTAGCGTTATATCCACATCCATTAAATTAAAAACAGGCTCAGGAGGCAGCTCCCGGCTGATTAAATTACAAGAAAAAATTACTGTGCACCAAAAAGTTGTTATAGAAAAATAGTCCTGTGGCCCCCGGCCAGTGGCTCCGTCCGTGGCTGGCGCAGGTGGGAGCCTGCACCACGGCCCTGGTGTGCGGTGGCGGACGGCAAGGGGGCTCATGGCACTGGCCCCCAGCCCGCGGGGAAGGGGCAGCAAGGGAAAGGGCTCCAGCGGGGAGCAGAACGGATTGTCACCAAGTGGGGGCAAGGCACGTCGGGGGGCTAGGGCTGCAGGAATGCTGGGCGCTGCCCAGCACAGGCAGGACGCAGGCAGAGCTGGGGCAGTGCTGGCACTGGCGCTACCCAACAGTCCCAGCCAGCAGCACCTACAGCCCTGCCCGGGGGCAGAACACAAGGGGCCCAAGGCAGCCCCCCAGAGCAGGGACTGTGGGCGGGGTCCCTGCCCAGGCTGTGGGCTGTGCCATGGGCACAGGGGCAGGCAGTGCCCAGCCCGATGCTCCCCGGTGCCAGGGCTCCTACCTGCTGCAGGCAGCCGCGGTGGGATGGGCAGGCAGTGGGCGGCAGCAGCTGAGGCCTGGCCATTATTGCTGTTGAAGGGCACGGGTGGAAGCGGACAGGCCCGGGGGAGGCAGCGGGGAGCTGGGACACAACGAACTGAGCCTGGGACACAGCTCCACAGGGGCCGAGGGTGGCAGGGGCATGCTGTGGCACAGGCTGGGCACAGCCCTGGTGGGCAGAGCCACCCCTGCCGCAGCCAGCCCACCTTGAGCCATGGCAAACCAGGGACCTCACACACTGCCCACCCTGGAAAACTCACAGGACCCCAAGCAGCAGCCATGCACCCAGAATGGGAGACACTGCTGCCTGTGCAGGGCCAGGAAGTGTCAGGGGCCTCACTGCCACCAAACACCCCAGCATGGGGCACAGGATGGACACAGGGCCAGGAGAGATGGTGCAAGACTGGGACGGTGCTGTGCTGGGAATGGTGCCCACAGGGCCATGCCTGGCCGCCCAGACTGGGGCTGAGGGACGGTGCCAGTGGGTGGGAGCCCCGGGCTGCTGCAGTGCAGGAAGGGGACAGGGGCAGAGTCCAGGGCCCCTCAGCCTCACCTGCCCCAGCCCTGCGGTGCTGGGCAGGGAGGAGGGAGGGGCAGGAGGGCTCATCAAAGGGCACTTTGGTCTCTGATGAAGGCAGTCCTCTCGCTGTGGGCCTCATAATCCTCACCGTCCGACTCGGAGGGACCCTCCTCCTGCCAGATGTCAGAGGGGAGCCCCTTGTAGGAGATGATCCCGCTGTCCAGGGCATACACCTTCACACCCCGCAGGCTGAAGCCTGAGCGTGCTTGCAGCACCAAGAAGATGGTGACAAAGATGATGACAATGAGGATGCAGCTGAGGCTGGCGATGAGGACAGGCAAGTTGACTGGAGGGGGGGCCTCAGCTGGTCCCTCGCCATCTGCC
This sequence comes from Eulacestoma nigropectus, assembly GCA_013397775.1. NCBI lineage: Eukaryota > Metazoa > Chordata > Aves > Passeriformes > Eulacestoma > Eulacestoma nigropectus. The sequence continues at coordinate 2,945,259 of VZTE01003320.1, read as the reverse complement.
AGGGCAGGGGACGCACGGCTGCTCTGTGTCTGGTGGGAGCAGGAGAGGTCCAGGCTGCTGAAGTGGGAGTGTGCGGGACAGGTGAGGCACTGGTTGGGGCCAGGTCCCGCACAGGTGGCACAGGATGGGTGGCAGGGCAGGCAGAGGTGGGGCGCAATGGGCTCCACGCTGTTCTCCAGGTTGTAGTGCGTGCTCTGGACACCGGGCGCGAAGCCAGGAGGGCAGCGCTTCAGGCAGCTCTTCTGATGCAGGTAGTACCCCTCTTCGCAGACTGTGGGACAGGCAGGGTCAGCAAGGGCTGGGGGCAGCCTGTGCCCCCATTCCCTCCCTGCCATCCCCACACTCACCAACACAGGTCTGGCTGGGGGTCAGGGTCTTGCAGCCGCTGCTCTCCAGCTGGTTGGAGAGGCTGGGGGAGTCGGTGGCCGTCCCATACAGCACGAGTGTGAACTTGGTAAGCGTGCCTGCAACAGTGCAGGGTGAGGACCACAGAGGTGCCCGCAAGACCACCCATGCTCAGGACAGGCACAGGGAGGGGGCTCACACTGGTCCCCCAACCTGGCTGCCAGGGGACAGCGGGGCTGTGCCCACCACCTGGGAGAGTGCCTGTTGTGGGGCCATGCCCCTGCACAGCAGTCCCAAGGGGCAGGGGAGTCAGGTGAGCTGGCATGGGGTCTCCTGCTGCCTGGACTCCCGCTGACCCAGAGGGGCTGCAGCACCATCCCACATGCCCAAGTCCAGCCTCTCTCCAGCGAGATCACCCAAAACATCCAAGGTGATACTGGCCCCTCAGCTCAGGAGCAGGGGGGGAAGCTGGGTGACCACACAGCTCACATCCCAGACTTGGAGGGAGGCAGTGGATGGGGAAGCACACCCCTACCGTAGTTGTTGGCATCACTGGTGTTCTCGATCTCCAGCACCCACTCCCCGGAGGGGTCCTCATCCCACGAGTGCGTCGTCATGAAGGCCCAGTCATTGAAGCCATCGGCCGAGAAGTCATGGGGCCTGAGCAACAGAGGCAGGATGTGGGTGTCAGCATATCCCAAACTCACCTGTGCCAGCCTAGGCCAGGGGCCAGCCTGGGGCACCCCACAGCCCAGCATCTACCTGGCAGCCAGAAGGGTGGAGCGGGTGCCCATGGGGCTGACCAGGTGGATGGCCAGGTCCCCCCGCCGGTTGTAGGACAGTGTCAGCCTGGCCTGCGCATGCTCCAGCCGGCTGATGTAGTTGGCTTTCCCCAGGCAGGCATCCACTTTCCGCCGTACCTCGAGACGCTTCCCAATGTCCCTGCCAAGGACAGGCATGAGTGAGGCCAGTCCCAGACCAGGGGAACATGCCACAGTCCCCATACCTTGCTGTGGAGCTCTGCAGCTCTCCTGGGGACTAGGCACCAGGGCAGCTAGAGCAGGAATCAAACCCGCAGTGGGTCAGAGTGGCACCACCTCTGTGCCATTCCCAGATGGGTACAGGCAGCAGAAGGGGTGCCTCAGCTCTTGGGCATGGCAGGGGGAACTGTGCTGCCCAGTGCTGCCTCCCCAGCCGCCACTCCTGAATAGGCGCTTTATTCACACACTGCAGGCCAGCTACACCCTGCATGGCACAGCCAGGCATAGGACGGGCAGAGTTGTCCCCATCCTGCTGCTGGTGTGCGGCCGCTCCCCCCACGATGCTGGCCCTGGTGCCAGCACAGGATGTGCCTGCTGTGTCCATACAGGGCTGGCTCCCCAGGGGGGTCAGGGCAGAGCCCAGCCCTAGCTCCCTTCATGCACAGGAACATGATCCCCCCCGCCAGGAGCCCCTAGGGAGTGCCCTGGCCACAGACAAGACTGCACATGCTGCACTGTGGCAGCAGCGGCCAAGCAGGAGTCAAAGGAGCTTCTGTCTGCCCCCTGAAAAGCCCCTCTGTCCAGGATGACTCGTGCTGGCTGCACCCCAACCGCAGCGCCCCAGTCTGCCCACATCCCCCGGCCCAGCCCCACAGCGGGGAGGCTCATCAGTGATGTCAGTGCTGGATGGCTGGAGGTGCCTTTCCCAGCTCTCCCCAGGCTCTCGCAGGAGGATGCTCCAAGGGTCTCAGCAGCAGTTCAGTCTCTGAGATTCTCCCTGCTCTGGGCCCAGAGCCTCTCAAGCTCCTGTGCAGAACAGATGCTGAGTGATCCTCTCCTGGGCTCAGCAGCCCATACCTGGGCTCTGCAAGGATGTCAATGACACACTTCCTCTGAGGTCCCACCGTGGTCCAGTTCTTGGCCAGGCTCACCATGGCCCCGGCATCCAGCAGGCCGTAGCCATACGAGTGGCTGACTGTGGACAAAGAGGGGGTCAGCGCCGCTCCTGGGGGTACCCAGTGGGGGATGTTTGCCTGGCCATGTGGCATGCTCACTGGGCCCTCCTGCCTCCACCCCACAGGGTTGCCAGGGCACTCTGCCTCAGCACCCCAAGACTAGCGGTACGTGTGGGACTGGGAGACCCTGGTCCCACCCCAGCACCCCAGTACCTTTGCGGCCGACGCCATTGGTGACCCAGTCATTGGCATTCAAGTGAGCTGGCTTTGAGGTCTGCACCACTAGGTGCTGCATGTCTCGCCAGGTCAGGTTCTTGCTACAGAGAGACATGGAGCTCAGGTCAGTGCTAGTTCCTGCTGGTCCCAGGCAGGTCCATGTCCAGGTGCCACTGCTGCATGGGGCTGGCACAGCCACCCCCGCCCAACCCCCTCTGTCCTGCCCTTACTTGGCTTCCAGGGCGAGGGCGATGATGCCAGCGGCCAGGGGAGCAGAGGCTGACGTCCCGGTGTGCAACTCGGTGCACTTCTGTCTGAGGTCAGTCGTCACCTGTGAGGAGGAGTTCCAGGGCAGGAAATGCTGCGGGCACATCCCACCCCCTGAGCCCCTGGCCTGCAGACAGCAGCAGCCCCCACTCACAATCTGCTTCTCATTCTGGTTGCCACTGCTGTACGTGGTGGCGAGGGTGGAGGAGCAGGCCTCGCTGTACCAGGGCACGTTGCCGTACTGTGTGGTGCTGCTGATGGACAGCGTGTAGATGCTGTTGGTGTAGCCGTCACAGTTGCAGCTGTCATGCTCGCGGCCCCCATTCCCAGATGCCCAGACGAAGATGGAGCCCAGCCCGCCTCGGCCCTAGCAACAGAGGCAAGGTGAGGGCAAGCACCAACACTGCCACACGCAGGAAGCCCCAGGCTGGAGCTGGGGACGAGCAGATGGTGCCAGCCTGAGCCGGACAGACAGAGCGGAAGAGTGGATGCAGCTGGGACACAGGACAGCACGACACCCCAGTCACAGCCCACCAACCTGGGCACCCTCACCACCACTTTGCCTATGGAGGGTGCCCAGCACCTTGGCAGAGGCCCCAGCGCTGCCCCAGTGAGTGACACACCAGGCAGCAGGAGGCCCAGACAATGTGAGGCTTCCAAGAGCCGAAGTCTTTTTCTGCTCAGAAGTCACCTGGCCTGACTCTGTCTGCATGGGATTGCAGTGCCTGGCAGAGCTGCGGGAGCCCACAACACAGTCCTGGCCATGCCTTGGCACCCAAAGGTGGCAGCTACCCTCGCAGAGGACATGACAGAGCCAGCGTGGCACCACACGCATCTCTCTGTAGGGAATCCCGGGCAGAACATGACACAGCTCTCGAGGCGGGCAACACTGCCAGCACAAAGGGACAGTGGGGGAGGACGGGTGGAGGAAGCCAGGGTGAGCAGCTGGCACAAAACCAGACAAGAGCCAGGAGAGGGCTTGGGAGAGGAGGGAGAGACCGTCCCACACAGGAGCCCTCACAGCAGTGAGGTAACACCACATGGGAGGAGTCCTGACTCAGAGCCATCGCACAGGAAGAACAAGAAAAACTAACAGAGCCTGATCCCAGAGATGGGCTGGCACATGGCTCATCCCAGGAGGGCCAGCGTAACAACCAGGGCAAGCAGAGGAAGGGAGACCTGGGGGAACGGCAGGAGTCAGGCCAGCGCTCCCCCAGCAAACCCTCCTTCTCACCTGGCTGACCCCTCGGAAGAAAGCCTCCTCTGCCAGCCGGGCCGGGCCATCCACAGTCTTGCCGTCGTCCTCAGGGCCCCAGCTGGCACTGTAGATGTGGATGTGGTTGGGGTTGAGGCCCAGGGAATGGGCCTCCACAGCATCGGTCACCTCCCCATCCAGCATGCGCACACCTAGGGCCAGAGAGCAAATGTCACGGGCAACCAGCTGGGGCAGAGTGGCCACGGTGCCACTGGTGAGAACCCTCCAACCCCTGCTGCCACCTGTGCCATGGGCTGTCACAGGGCTGCTCCAGCCGGCAGTGCCGAGGTCCCCAGCTCAGCTGCTCCTGCGGCCACTCAATGCCCACAGGACCCGGCACAGGGCAGAGCAGCACCCACCTCCGATCCTGGCATTGTATGCCACGCCAACACCACAGATCCCGTTGTTTGCCACAGCAGCCACTTCCCCGGCACAGCGCGTACCATGTCTGCAACCAAAACAGGACGAAGCATGCTCATACAGGGGGTGAGGAGCACAGGGGTGGGTACCGGCTGCAGCCCCACCAACCCCCACCCAGGCTGCCTCCCATCCCCTCGAACCAGGTAGCCAACGAGGGCTCCTCTGTCTGCCCTCCTGCTCCAAAGCCAGGGCACTTAACAGCCCACACTGGCTCTGGGCAGAAAAAGGATGTTGCTCACGTCAAAGAAGGTGAAGGGTTCTCCATGGGGCAGAAGTATGCTGCCAGGCTCACAGCTTCCAATAGGCCATGTGGGGTGGCACTGCACTAAGTCCCTGCCATACTTAGGCTCTGTATCTTCACCCCTCCCTCCTGCCTCACCTGTTGTCATTCATCTGTGTGTAGCGGGGCTGTGGGTCTGGGTCCTGGTCATTGACATCAAAACTTGCCCCTGGGTCCTGGAAGACAAATTGGGCACTTGGAGACTGTCTACCTTAGCCACCAAGCCCCACTGCCCTTACTTCATGCCTGTGCTCCACAGCCTGAGGTTGAGCTGAGCAGGGTGGGCAGGCTCCAATCCCACCTCCATGTCCCACCATGGTGGGCATCAGCCCTGTACCTCGCAGCTCTGGGGTTGCCCTGCATGGACACACCTGCCCAGACCAGCTCCCATGGCACTCCGCCCTGCACCATCACCCAAACTCACATAGTTGGCCTCCAGGTCAGGGTGGTTCTTCTCAATGCCGTCATCCAGGATGGACACCACGATGCCCTTGCCCGTGTATCCCTGTTCCCAGGCCTGACGCACATTCAGATCCCGCTGGTTTGTGTTGTACTGCCAAGAGAAGCCTTGGCACTAGGAGATGCGCCCAGACGTGGGCACTGTGATGGGTGTGTGCCCAAAACCCACCCAGCTCTCACCCCGCTCTTCTGTGGGTTGTGACAAGGACCCCCAGGGACCTGGGCACAGGGCTGGGCACAACTAGCTGAGAAGGGCTGCTCTGAAAGCAAGACTGAGCCCCAGACTGTGCTTGAGCCCCACAGACACGGCACCCTTTGCAGAGATCAGGCTTGTGCCCAAGCTCCAGGAAGCAGAAAGAGGCATGGACCCATTCCTGGGCCAGGCAAAAGGTTGTACCTCCTAGTCCTACCCTGGGCTCCCCCTAGCCCTCCCAGCAGTCCAGCCAGGTGCCACAGCTCTGCGAGCAGAGAGCCTCCTCCCTGGGGTGTTCCGATCACACAGCACCAGGTGGCTGCCCCAGGCTTTCCCCCTCCTCTCCTTCTCCCTCCTGCCAGCCTAGCAGCCTCTGCCTCACAGCAGTTCCTAGTTTGCCACGTCTGTGTCCCCAAACTCGCACCCGCAATCACGAGCACATGCCCCTTCCTCACCCGACACTCACCAGGTACCACTGCTGCGGGAACTTAGGGTCCGTGGGCTCCATGAAAACGTCTCGCTTGGTCCTGCGCTTTGCCACCTGCTGCTCCAGCCACTGCACCTGAGGGCAGAGAAGGCATGGGGTCCCCCGCCAACCCCTCATGCCAGCGGTTCCCCACGACCCCAGTCCCCAGCCTGCCTGGAGGGGCTCTCTCTGGGAAGCTCACAGTCAGCTCTGGCCTGGCGGAGTATTGGACCTGTCAGGGCTACTGCCGCCCCCAGCCCATCCCTCCATCCATCCATCCCCAGCCCAGCCTCCAGGCCCCCTGCCTCGCCGTGCCCTGCAAAGGCCGTGCTCCAGTGAAGCGGGACAGTCAGAGTGCCAAGCTCTTCTGAGACACAGGCTGCCGAGAGCTGCCATGCCGCACCACATGCCTTCCAGGGCCTGGGCTGAAGCCAGAGGATGGGGAAAACAGCAGCCCCCACACACCACTGCTCTGGGATCTGTTTATTGCCCTGCACGCTTTGTCCTGCGTAAAAGGACACAGAGCTCTCCTGGGCCCTGGGACTGCAACAACCCACAGGCCAATGACACTGGCTCCACCAACACCTTGCCCTTGCCAGACACGCGGTGGGCTCCCACCTGCCTCTGCTAAGGAATGGTTAAGGCAGCTCAGCCCTGTCTTGTGCCCAGCACTGGCTCATGAGCCCTTGTGAAGTGCCCGGGACCGAAGCCAGGCCCTCCTCACTCGTACCTGCGGTTCCCTGGCCAAGCGGCTGTGCCAGGGCTGGTGGGGCGAGAGGGAACGCTTCACCACGCCGCGGTGCCGGAAGTGGTAATAGTCGCCAAAGATCTGCAACAGAGAAATGCTGCTCGTGGGACAGACATGAGAGCCTGGTCTCCCTGATTCTCTATATCCCACATCTGCAATCCTGAGCTCCACAGCTGCCACACACAGGCTGGGCCCTCCACTCCAGAGTGGCTGGTGAGGCTTATGTCCAGCACTCTGGGCAGGATCTCCTGTGAGAGGCTGTGGCAGCTGGTGACAAGGCAGCTGAGAAGACCCTGGAGCAGCAGCAATGCAGCCGCTGTGCACCTCACCCTCCCGCAGGTCCTCACACGGCAGCAAGTCTCATATTGTCCAAAAAAGCCGCTGCCCTGGCAGGAAGGTCCCAGGCAACCAGTGGCAGAGAGAGACAGGCCTTTCAGAGTCAGCCTGGGAGAGACACCAGACTCAGGAGACAAACGCACTGCTTCTCTCCCAGTGTCAACCAGCTCCTCCTGGAGGAAGGCCCCAGGGGCTCCAGGCCCCACACCCCAGGTGGTCCCAGCAGAGCAGGGTCTGCACCAGCCTCTGCACTTCTGGACAGGTTGCTGTCTTCTCCCCAAGTGCCCCACTGGAACACCCACCCAGTGCCATCCTCTACCTGGGGCACAGCCAGTTTCAGTGAGGCAGAGCAAGGGGCATGCAGGCATCCAACCCCAGCAGGGTCCAAGTTCCACTGCCAAGCAGCCGTGCTGTGCTCAGCCCAGCCCCACTCCCATGTGGGGACAGCCCAGCCTGGGACATCAGCACAGCCCAGCTGGGGAAGGACGGGAACCCAGCACAGCTGGTGGGGCCATGAGGCCATGCTGCTGCCCAGATGGTTATTTTTAAACCCCAAACCCTCTCCAGTGCTGTCATTTCCGTATCCCCTCCCGCACATCCTGGGGCTGACGGACACAGTGGCCCCACCCTGGCCGCCCAGGGCCTCCCAGCCCAGCAGCTTGCCCTAACCGGGGAGAAGGGGCCAAGCACCCACCCAGCCCCCTGGGAGTCACAGAGCCCAGGCAGCAGCCACAGGCAGGATCCAGCTGCCCAGGCTGTGCCAGAGCTGGTGGGGCTGGGCTGCAAGGGCTGTAGGAATATGAGGACATCTCATCCTCCTCCATCTCAGGCTGCCCCAAAACAGTCTGTTGGGGGCTAACAAACCTCCCCAGCTTATTAGAGCTCCATAGATGTGCTGCCAATCTGGACAGACTAGGCCGAGCAAGGTACACCCAGCTGAGCAGCACCCTCAGGCCCAGGGCAGCAGCTGGCTCTCCCAGGTATGCACTTCACCAGAAACCCCGGACCTGTTCCTCTGGCACACTGTGTTCCCCCAGGACAGCCCAGGATGCCTGTCAGTTCAGAGCCCTTGAGGAGGTGTCAAGGTACAAAGCCTCTGCACAGGGCTGGTGGGGGAATGCAGGCTGCAGGATGGTTGCCCTCCCCCAGCATCCCTCACCCCCTCCGGGGGTATAGACAGAGCCCAGATTGTTCCTGCACACAGATCGCAGCTCTGACTGGTCATCCAAATGGATTAGGTCTGCACTGACACTGTGGTGGCAGCCAGGAGCTGGCCAGCCCACACACTTCCACCCTAATCCCCACCGTCCCTGTCCTCAGCAAGGGCAAAGCCACCCCCCAGCACCACGTGTCCCTGGTGCCAGTTCAGTGCTGCTGCCCAACCCCGGGCACAGCTCAGGGCTAGAAGGCTGCCTGTATGCCTGACCACTGCCCCGGGAGTGGAGCAACATGCTTGACCTGCAGCCCAGTGGTGTGGGAGGCAGGAGCACCCCCTCCCAGGATGGCACTGTCCTGCCAGCACAGCCCAGGGATGGCATCAGCAGTGCCCTTCCCCCATGATCCCAACCCCAGCAGCAGGGGGCAATGCCTGTACTCCCTTCTCTGCGTAATCCCAGCAGTGCAAACCCCCCCACACCCACCTCACTGCCACACCCAGCCCCCATCTCTGACCCACAACCCCCCACCATCTCCTGTGTCCTTCTCAAGCCCCCTGGGTCCTCCCTCAAGCCCTCCTCAAGGCCACTAGCACCAGGCATGGGCCTTCTGCCCGAGGTGCCACTGGCTCCCACTCCACAGGCAGCAGGGGAGCCAGGAGTATGCCAGGACAGCACAGCTTTGGGGACAGTGCCCAGACCCCAGGCTGAGGCCAGGATCCTCTCAGATAAGGACCCTGGGGCCCTCTCACTGGAGCAGTGCCAGATGCACCCAGTTCCCCCCCCTCCCAGCCTGGCTGCACATCCTGTCCCAGTGGCACATACCCCCAGGAGCAGCAGTCCAGAAACCTGGGAGGGAAAGCCAGGCTCTTTCCTGCCACGCTCTTCCCACTGGACCGCCATGACCCCTCTGCAAAGCCCTGGCCAGCCAAACCTCGTCCCACAGCACAGACACTGGGACAGGCTCCAGAATGGGAGAAAACATGCCCAGACCAGAAGCTCCTGCCACAGCCTGGGCTGCTGCAGCATGTGGAGCTCTGCTTGCAAGGGCAGGCTCACTGCTGCGAGGGGACAGAGAGCCAGGCAGAGGTGCCAGCCTCCAGTCACAGAACCACGGTGTGGGGAGAAGACAAGGGCAGAGCTGGCACAGAGCCTCTGTGGCTCACAGGGATGAACTCATGACAGGCCTGGGCTCTCACTGAAGCATGAGGCCCTGCACTGTGGGGACGAAGCCACAGAACCAGTGCCCCTCGGCCCTGGCAGCCGGGCCTGGGACCTGGCACCACAGCACGATGGGAAGCACTGCCAGGAGCAGGCTGATGGCACCTCAGCCCCATCCCCACTCCGAGGTGTCTCATCAGAGATCCAGTCCGGTGGGAGATGCCACTCTCTCAGTCCCCTATGCATGGTAGCTGCCCTGCCTGACAAGTTCTTTCCCCTGAGATCTGTTCTGAGCCACTTCCATGCTGACAGCACCTGTGTAAGGCCACGCCATGGCCCGCCACAGCACGGACACCCTCAGTGGGGCCTAGCCACAACCCCCACAGTTCCCTCCTCTGGCACAAGTCCCAGACGACTTGGGGCTCCCTGACCCAGAGGGCCCTGAGTACCCAGTGCCCATGCAGGGCTCCTTTTGGGTGGGAGGACAAGGTCCTGCTGGCTTCTGCAGCAGCCACCTTCCCACTGCCACCACTCCCAGCAGCTGCTCACAGCGAGGTCCTGACACCACAGCCACCAGTTGTGCAATTTCCTCTGGGATTTCACCCTGCACTTCCTTCCCAGAGAGACAGCTCACTCCCAGCACAGCCACGCACACTGCCTGGTCCCTGGCTGATGGCAGGGAAAGCTGAGTGTGGTGGGGACCTGCTGACACACCTTCTGTCAAGGACAGTTTAGGGGTAAGGATACACAGCAGCTGTCAGGCCCCCTCTGGAGATAGCTCAGAGGCACTGCTGCCATCCTGCTGAGCCGAGGCCATGCTGCACTGGGCAGCTTGCTGTGGGGAGCAACAGCGGAATCTGCAAACCTTCCCATCCATCATCACACAGCACTCCCAGTCCAGTTCCTTCACACTGGGATGGGCTTTTCCTCCTTCTCCACCCAGCAGGCAGTGTGCCACACCATGTTGTGCCATGCCGTGTCACCAGAAAGTCCCACTGACAGGGGGAGGCCCTGGCTCCATGCAGTTAATTGCCACCATCGAGTCAAGGCAGCAGATACCGGAGGGCCACAGCAAACGGGCACAAACGCAGTGGCCCTGCTGCCATAAAGAGCAGCCCCCAAGCCAGCTCCAGGACTAAGCTCAGCACCTGCCCAGACCATGGCAGAGAACACTAGTTCCATGAGAAGAGGGAAGCAGGAGACTTACCGGGCCCAGGTTGAGGAATCCATGCTTCCTGGCCAGCCTGTCAGCCTCCTGGGGTCCTGCGGGGACGAGCACAGCCCAGGTATTGGTGTAAATATGCTGGGCCAGCACCTCCTGGGCCAGGAGAGTGAGGGCAACCACCAGAGTCCAGAGCAACAGCAGCGAGCAGGGCCTCAGATCCATCAGAGTATCGGGGTTCCTCGAGCTGGGGAGCAGGAGGGTCCCGGGAGCAGGAGGGTCCCGGGAACAGGAGGTCCAGCAGCCTCCCAGCGTCAGCACCCTGAGGCACACCGGCCTCTCTGCCCTTCTGGTCCCAGCTCAGCCCAAGCCCACATGGGGCCAATCCCACAAAAGCACAGGAACAAACCGTCCAGGACAGAAGCACGATCTGCAGAGAGACAGGACAGTGGTCAGGCCCAGGGCACCTTTCCTCAGACCTAGGGAGGGCAGGCTGCACCATGCTGAGATGTGGGTCAGGCACTGAACAAGGGGGCCCTGGCACACAGCACCTGCTGGCCACGATGGCGCACTGACAGCCAAGGAGCCGCCTGGCTTGGCGGTGTGCCCACGTGTCTGCTCCTGCATGGAGATGCTGTTTACCTTGCCTGTTACCCAATGTTTGCTTATAAACACAGGGAACCAACCAGAGGGGAGGGCACCAAAGGAGGGGAGAGGCGAGGCAAGGGACACTGTTCCTCCTGCTGCCACTATCCCTGCTCCAGCTGGGATGGGACTATCTGGGTACAGAGCTGGGAGCAACTGGCATGGGAGGCCTGCCTCTCCAGTCCCAAAGGGAGACCAGAGGAGATGTCCCCAGGTGCTGTGCGAGGAATCCCAGCCAAATGAGAGACTGGAAAGAGGAAAGTCAAGGAGAGCTCCTGATCTCCAGCTAGCACAGCCCCAGACTCACATCTCCACAGCCATCGACCAGGCAGTGCTTGGCAGCCATGGAAAGCACCGTGCTGCCTGTCACCAGCAGCAGCTCAGCTCTGCCCTTCCTCTGGAGCACAACATGGTGACACCGGTGTGACTCATCCCCACAATCGGGTGGAAACCAGGACCAGGAAAAGGGGCACACTGTCACCTCCAGCATGAACCCAGGGATGCCCGGGAACAGCTCACACCTTGTGGTAGGGCAAATGCAAGAAGCTTGTAGGGAAAGAACAGGGAGCGACCCACCCAGTGTAAGGGAGCCCACGACATGATGGGGCCAGGTTGAGCTCCACACCCGGAGCTCCAGAGGGACCCTGGGTTATCTGGTCATGCTTCAGAGACAGCTGGAAAGGTGAGAGCCGGCAGTGCCCAGAGGAGCCACATCCCCCTCCGTCCAGAAGCGGCCACAGCGAGCTGGCAGCCTGCGGCGCTGCCAGAGGAGGAGAGAGTTCCTAGCAGCCGCCAGATACCTCGCCGTAGGCTCCGGCACTGACAGTGCAGCGACTCTGGCACAATGGGGTTTCCCCATCAGCGACCACACCTCGGCCAGCCGCAGGCCGGACCGCCCCGTCGAAGCACCCAGATCCGTGAGCACCCGCCGGAGGCTGTACCGGAGCCCCGGGTGCCAGACTGCCAAGGCCCACAGCACAGCACGGCACAATGGAACACTACCTGCCATGGTCTACCAGTGTCCGTGCCAATATCTGGCCCCCGGGCAGGGCAGTTTCCCCACCCCGCTGGTCCCGGCGCCAGCAGCCGTCCCGCTCCGGCGGTGACCGCTGCACGTGAGGACAGTCCGGCCGCCGGGGCAGAGCCCGGATCCGGCGGCGCCTCCTCGCCAGACCCGCCGCCAGCGAACCACCGCGTGCTGGGACAGCCCGGCCGCCGCACCCAGCCCGGAGCCGCGCTCCCGGCTCCGCACCGCGGCCCGGCCGGCGCCCGCTGCCCAAGGACCCAGCCCCGCACAGCAGCAACCCAGTGGCCCCGGGCTGAGCGGCGGTCCCGGGCCTGCACCCGCGGGGCGGCTCCAGCGG
>VZTE01003320.1:2920913-2932254 GCA_013397775.1 Eulacestoma nigropectus | reverse complement strand
CTCCCTCGGCACGGCCCGGCCCGGCCCGGCCCGGCCCGGCCGCCGCTCTGCCGGGCGCCGCCGGATGCCGTCACCGCCGCCCGCCCCTCCCGTCCCGTGCTACAGCGCCGGGTCCGGCACGGACCCCCGGCACCCCCTCCGCGCCGCCTGCCCGGGGCACCGCCGGAATCGGGGCCGTTCCCCCTCGCCAGTACCGGGCACGGCCCGAGGCTCTGCACGGCCTCCCCTGCAGCCGAGCATGGGGCTGTCCTTGCCACCCGGGGGGTAACTGTGCCAGCCCAGGCAGGAAACCCGGATCTGCCCTGTGAGAGCCGTGAACCCCCGCCATGGGCCCGCGGCGCTGACCAGGGGGGTAAGGGTGCCCGCAGTGAAGGGCACGCAGAAGACGCCCCGTCTCCCACCTGGTGCAGCAAGTGGTGCGTTATGCTGCGACATGCGGCTGGCAGGACATGAGCCCCGCCAGATTAGCCTGTTCCAGCCCTGGCAGACCCCGGAGCCGGGAGTTCCCCAGCCAGGCTGCGGGAATGGCACTTCCCATGAGGTCCATATCGTGGGGCTGCAACCCCAGGGTCGGTGTGCAGCAGCCTGACAGAGAAACTGTCTGAAAAGGAGCAACAGAAGGAAAATCTATCAGCCCCGTTTCAGGAGAGAGACTTCCACCTAGAAGAAAAGGTGAGAAGTGAAACACAGCTTCAGTCGTTTGTAAAGAACAACCCGCTGTGGGCACGGGACCGTGTCATTAGCAACACAAATGCAGCAGAACCCAAAGTGACCTGAACCCAAACTGACCTGAATCCTCCACACCTGCGATGGGTCTGGCAGCCCTGGGCAGGAGCAGGTCCTAGTGCTCCTTACAGAGAAAAGGAAGTCACTCGGATACCACAATCAAGATCGTGAAGCATTAGCAATTGCACAGGAAACAGTCACCTTGGTAACCGAGATGCTGAGAACAGCCCAGAAAATCTAGCACAGGGCATGTTGCTGTGCTAAACTGGGTTAGTTCTGCAGGGCAGCACCCTGGCCACAGGTATTCAGGCTGGGCCGACCTCGGCACCCTGCGGCTGTGGTGCCTCAGGCCCACCGTGAGGGCCACGGTCCCGCCGGAGGGAGAAGGCACCCACCAGACAGGCAGCACTCACCCCAGTGTCATTGCAGCATGCCCAGGAGTCGTCCCTGCAGCTGGCAAGCCCAGGCCGGCCCTTGGGGGCACAAGGAGCCAGCTGTGCCCCACGGGGTTATACGGAGGATACACAGGCAGGGGCAGGTCTGGAGCTGGTAGTCCGGACAGGTGGTGGGAGGGAGGGTGGGAGGAGGGCTGCCTGCCCCACCCGTGCATCTTATCTTTGGATGCCTCCTTTGGGCGCTGGCAGCTGTGCCTAGGCAGGTGAGGAGCTGCTGCACCTGGCCCTGTGACGTGGTGCTGAGGAGAGGAGCTGACAAAGGGCCCTTGTCACCATGGGCTTATTGCAGTGCTGCGGGGCAGGCAGGCAGGAAGCACCGCGCTCTTACGTAAACCACTGGCCTGGGACCCACGCTGACCCCACAGCTCTGCCAAAGAAAACGCATGGGTCGGGAAGCACTTGGCTGCAGGTGGCACAACGCCACAGACGGGGAGGAGACCTGCTGTCCCAGCAGCCCCCTGGGGCCCAGCTGCAGAAAGAGGCAGAGTGGGGGCACCAGCATGGATCTGAGCGGCTGCTGTGCCCCACTCACCTCACAGGGCTGCCAGGCATCCCTTTCTACCCCCAGCCACGATGCAGCAAGGGGGTGAAGCAGCTACTGCAGCACATCTGCGAGGATCCCAAACCCTCCTCTCAGACTTCGGGACCATGGCTCAGAGGCACCAGCGCACCCCAGGAGACAGCAGGAGCAGCTGCTCCGTGTGGCAGTGCCCAGCAAACTGGCAGCACTATTACCAGCCAGCCATACTGTCCCATCCTGTGAGGTCTGCTCTGCCAGGATCCCCTGGGGCTCTCACTACGGCTACAGGGGCCAAACTGCTCACCGGAGCTGGGAGAGAGCCCCCCACACTCCCCTTAACTGAGCACACTCTGTGGTGTGGCTTGGCTGCACGCACAATCAATAGAAACCCAATTCATGGAAAAATCATGTTCATGTTTAGCTTTCAGGTTGCAGAGATTACACAAGCCCAACAGTGATACAACTGCCCATCTGCCCAAGCTCCCTGGGAGATAGAGCAGCACAGGGCTGCACCCCTGCCTGCAGGCACCCAGCCTGGGAGACCTGCAGGATTGCAGGTGAAAGCAGCCAGTTAGTGGGCAACAGCAGAGGAAGGGCAGAGACCCCACGCAGAGAAACCAGCAGAGAAAACCAAGTAACAGGCAGCAACAGCAGGCAGAAACATCTGGATGGAGCAAATCAGTACATGAAGGTTTACCCAGCACAGAGCAGCCTGCTCTGCCCCCCATGCCAGCAGAAGTGAGCCCACAGCCCGTCTGTTGTGCTGTCCAGCCCTCTCCCTGCACACATCTTCACACTCTCCCGAAGCTGAGGCTGCAGTCCCTTTCCCTGGAGTCTCTCCAGTCCGCCTCCTCCCCTCCACACTGGATACTACCAGCAGGCCCTTTGGTGCCTAGGGAGCTGGGACTGCCGTGGCCCAGGCAGGATCTGTGCTCCACAGGGTCCTGCTGACTCCAGCGGCTCTATTAATCTCTGGCTCCCAGACACAACATCTCACTGTAGCCACATGCAGGGACTTGGGCCCAGGCCAAACACCCTGACCTTGTCCTGCAGTATAGCTGCAGACACAAACAGCAGCTGCTCAAGGTGGGTTCTGTAACTATCTGCCTTAGGCTTTGTCAGCAGCAGTCATAATGCTGCCAAGGTATAGATCCACAGCCTAGTCTGGCTCTGCCCCTGCTCTGGGCTGCGGGATGTGCCCTTCCATCACCTGTCCTGTGACCGCACCCTGTCATCACCTGCTGCACAGGTGCAGGGATATCCTTGCCCAGCCCAAGTCCATAAGGTGCCTGTGGCACTTGGGGCGTTCCACACAAGTGACACTCCCAGGAACACAGGCACAAATGTGCAGGGAACACCAGGCTGGGAGCCCACCTGCAGCCCAGCAGTATGAATGCTGTGTGCCCATGGGCTTCGGTGGGCTTGGGATAGGGTGCTCGCAGGCACGGACACACAAACCCAGCCCAAAGACCAGCAGGTGCAACTGGCACAGCACTGAGGGGCAGACTGGCCCATGCTCCAGGCTCACTCATGGAGCAGCTGCCAGCCTTCCATGGCCTCAAACCATCCCAGGAATGGGGGGCTCAGCCCCAAAAAGTGCCTTCCCCCCTGCTGCAGCCCAGCTGCCAACTGCCAAGTGCTGCAGGGCCAAGATGTTGGCAGCCACTGCACTGGGGAAAGGGAACATGGGACAAAGAGATATCACAGTGAAGGGCATCTTCCTGCCATGGCCTCCAGCATCTGCAGACACAGAACTGAAGGCATTTCCCTGTTTGCCCAGGTCTTTAGTTTTGCTTCACCTGAATGGGACAGTATCTGCTTTGTGTGCAGTCCCCAAGCTTCCCCTTAGCTACTTGGCCAACTATTTCTCCAAGCCCTGTTAAAGCTTACTCCTTGCCACGTAGCACAGGACTCACCAGGTGGGAACACACTGTGACAACCCTCAACATTAACAACATAAACACAGAGTGGGTGCTCTGGTTGTCATCTGGGCACAAAGGCCAGAAGCACACCAACGAGCACACGGATCCACTCTTGCTCATTCCTGGCAGAGGCTGTAGGTGCTGTAGGATTATAAAGGCACCGATGCCTCAGTTGCTCAGGCAAACCACCAGCTTCAGGGCATCAAGGGAGCCCTGCAAACCCTGTCCCATGCAAGGCCACACTGAAGCAGGAGAGCCCTGGACAGAGCCCCCATTTCTGCTGCAGGCAGAAATGGGTCTGTATGGAGGGCGCTGCAGGGAGACCCTTCCCCAGAACTAGAGCAGGGACTGAGTTGGGATGCCAGGCACAGCCAGCTGGTGCTGCAAGGGGCTAGGCCCACCTGCCCCCATGCCTGGGGCAGCCACCCCTGCCTGCAGCCTGGCCAGAATGTGGTCACCCAACTGGATCTGCCCAGCCCTGGCATCTCTGCAGGCCAAGGAGAGTCTCCCAGGAGAGAGCCAGCCTCCCTGGTGGCCTTGGAACCTCTGCAGCCACTTCTGGGACCAGACCAGGGTGGAACTGCTGCCAAGAATTGGGTCTGCTGTCCCCTAGACTGGCTGCAGGAGATGCTGCCAGAGGGACATCTCCCAGCCCAGACCAAGGACACTAAAAGAAAAACACTTCCCTGCACTCCCTTAGGGATTGTGCTCCAGTGCTGACCCACGAACTGGAAAAACACATGTGCATTGGGCTTTCCTGTCAGTGCCGGCCTCACCCCACACGGCTTCTGCCACACAAGCACAAGAGCACCCACTCCGCTACTGGGAGTGCACTGTTAAAGCATGGCTCTGCCCCCCCCGCTTCCTAATATTCCCTGCCAGCAAGCAGATTTCGTGGGAGATAACACCTCTTCCTTAAAACCTCTTCCTTTCTTCGTAGAAGCCGGCAGAAGGTAGCAGGCAGAAGGTGGCAGACGTGGCCATAGTGGCTTGTGACGCAGTTTTACCCAACTTAAGAGAAAAGATTATCTTCTGCGGCAGGATGTGCGCACAGGGACATCCCGCACCAGCCACTCGCTCCGACACTGTGAAACCTCGCACTCCTCGGAAGCTGAGACACGCTGACACAGGCAGCACCCGGCTGCTTACGGAAAACCCCCTACGAAGCAGCCGTGGCCGCAGCGTTTTTCCACAGACACGTTACCACACCCGTGCCACCAGGACTCCCAGGAGCCCCCCCAGCCCCGCTCCGCAGCACGGCGGAGGGTCCCGCCTCACCGGCAGCAGCCACGCCTCCTGGCGCTGGCCGGGCCGAGGGCTATCGTGGACACGCGGCTGCGCGGGAGCTGTTTGTCCTTGCTGCCCGGGAGGCGGGGAGCCAGGCACCAACACTGGGGCTTGGCGGGGCTGGCTGGCAGCGAGCAGAGCAGGACTGGGGCCAGGGCTGGCTCCGGCTGTCGGGAGCAAAGCGGGACGGCCTGCTCTGCCGCGCTGCAGGGAGGAACTGCACGGCTTCAGCAGCAACCACGGCCGCCCAGCCCCCGCTCTGCCCCGAGCAGCCGCGCTGGCAGCGGGCACAGCACAGACACACCAGCCCCACTGTGCACCAAGCGAGCAGCGGTTTTCCCAGGCTTTGCCGGGGGAATTCGGCACGGGATTTGCCAGACGCCGGACGTTTCCCGCAGCTCAGCGAGTTACGGGTGACCCTGAGCCCTCGGTGTTCCAGCAGTGGCCGGCTCAGATCCAGCCCCGCACGAACGCTCCCTGCCCGAGAGGGTGGGCGGCAGCGGGGACGGCCGGGCCTGCAGAGTCCCAGCGCCGTTCAGACACGGCCGGAGGCGCCAGGGGAGTCGCGCCCCGGACGAGCAGCCCTGTCCAGCGCTGCCCGGTGCCTCTGCCGTCCGATGGCCGCTCGGCCGGTGCCTCGCCCTGACGCCCCGTGGACGGCGGAAAACCCGCACCGTGCGGGAGGGAACGGAACCTCTCCCGGCCGAAGGCGGATGCCGAAACGACCGGGGACTCCCCCTGCCACCCAGCCCTAGGGTCCGGCGCACCCCGGGCCGGGCCGAAACGCAGGCACGGGAGCAGAGTCAGAGTCCCAGTGCCCGTGCCCGTGCCCTCGGCAGTGACCCCGGGCCGAACGCCACTTCCGGCCGCCGGCACGGTCCCGGTCGCGGAGGAAGCGACAGAGGTTCCGGTTCCGGGTGAGCGCTCGAGGCGCCGTTGTCAGCGGCACCGCTCGGCTCGGCCCGGCCCGGCCTCCGCCCGCCGCCACCATGTCGGTCCCCAGCGCCCTCATGAAGCAGCCGCCGATCCAGTCCACGGCGGGCGCCGTGCCCGTCCGCAACGAGAAGGGTGAGCTGGGGGGCCGGGGCTCAGCGGGGTGGCCGGAGGGGCGCAGGGCCGGGGTTGGGACCGGGGCGGCGGGGGCGCGGGGCCGAGATCCCCGGTGACGGCCCGCCGCCCGCAGGCGAGCTGTCCATGGAGAAGGTGAAGGTGAAGCGGTACGTGTCGGGCAAGCGGCCCGACTACGCGCCCATGGAGTCCTCGGAGGAGGAGGACGAGGAGTTCCAATTCATCAAGAAGGCAAAGGAGCAAGAGGTCGAGCCCGAGGAACAGGAGGAGGAACTGGCCAACGACCCCCGGCTCCGGCGCCTCCAGAACCGCATCGCCGAGGACGTGGAGGAGCGGTGAGTGCTGGGTCAGGCAAGAGCTGAGCCCCCTTTGCCTGTCTGAGGCTGGGGGGCTGGGACTCTGCTCTGCTACGCTACAGGGAGAAAGTGCACAGGGCAGGAGCTGGGAACATTGTCCAGGCAGTGCAGGGGAGTCTGTGACTTCTCATATCCACACTGTGCTGTGCCTTGAGCTGCTTTCCAATCAGGAGCCAGCCAGGCGCGACCCATGTCCGGGTGCGTTTGGGTGGATGGTAGCAAAAACAGGCTCCAAAATAGGAATCAGTGCAGCGTGCTGAGGCTCAGGGTAGCGAAGGAGGGATGGTGTCTCATGAAATGTACTCTGGGCAGGGAGCACTGAGTGCTGTTTGCCTCCCATGGAGCTGCTGTTGGTTTTGTTTCCAGTAACAAGGAGTATTCTCACTGGGAGCTCCATTCTTACTTGGAGCATGGACAGGGAAGAGCTGCCAGTGCCCAGCCACTGCACCCTGCTGGGAGAGAACATAGCAGTTCTGGCCCTGTTTGTCAGTCCCGGCACTTATCATGGCCTTGCTAGAAGCAATTTGTGAACAGTCACCTTCCTGCAGCCTCCTTACGTTCCAAGTGCCATGGGTTAACTGGGGTCTCTTGCAGGCTGGCAAGACACCGCAAAATCGTGGAACCTGAAGTGGTTGGAGAAAGTGATTCAGAAGTGGAGGGGGGAGAAGCTTGGCGCCTGGAACGGGAGGACACCAGTGAAGAGGAAGAGGAAGAGATCGATGATGAGGTGCGTTTGCAGAGCCAGATAATGGGCCTAGGAAAGCTGGAAGGGCACAGGCTGGAACTGCCCTTTGCATGGGTATGTGGGCTGTCTGATGTATCTGGACAAGTGTCACACCTGGGCATGACTTAACTGGTGGGTCACCATCCTCTGGCATGGGACAGGACACTGGGGGAGGCCACCCCATGTCCAGAGAGGCAGGTTTACCTTCTCAAAGCCAACACTCCAGACATCACATGTGTTTGACAGGAGAGAGAAGTGGTAGCAGGGCTGACCTCTGACTGCTCTGTGCTTGTCCCCATTAGGAGATTGAGCGTCGGCGCGGGATGATGCGTCAGCGAGCACAGGAGAGGAAAACTGAAGAGATGGAAGTGATGGAGTTGGAAGATGAGGGTCGGTCTGGAGAAGAGTCCGAGTCAGAGTCCGAGTATGAGGAGTACACAGACAGCGAAGATGAAATGGAGCCACGTCTCAAACCGGTCTTTATCCGCAAGTAGGTGATGGAACTGTGTGGGCTGGCCCTGGGACGTGGGAGTCCGAAGGTGGGGGCCAAGCAGACCCTGCTGCCATGGTCTCTTCTCACTGTGAGGAAGCAATTCACCTCCTTGGGGTGGGGCGGGATGGTCACAGCCTGGCAGGGCACAGCTAGGGAGCAAGGGGCAATCCCTGCACCCACAGCCCCATATCAGTTGCATTGGGTTGCTGTGGGATCAGGCTGTGGAGTGTGACTGGAGCGTGACTGGAGCCCTTGGGCAAGGGCCATATGGTTACAAAGGGATGTGCTAGCCCCCAGAAAGGGGAGAGCCCCGGGACTTGACGTGTCCTTGGAGAGGGCAAAGGCTGAAAGCAGCTGCGGTGTGGGAGCCAGCGAGAGGCTGGATGGCTGCACTGGGTCATGGAAGGGCTGAAGGCTGTTGTGGCCCTGCTCTCAGGAAGGACCGGATCACAGTTCAGGAGAGAGAAGCAGAAGCCCTGAAGCAGAAGGAGCTGGAGCAGGAGGCAAAGAGGATGGCAGAGGAGAGGCGCAAGTACACGCTTAAGGTGCGGAGGGGTGGGCTGGAGGCCAGGGGGGGCAGTCACTGCAGCAAGCTTAGCTTGGACCTCACTGCAGATCGTAGAAGAGGAAGCAAAGAAGGAGCTGGAGGAGAACAAGCGCTCACTGGCAGCACTGGATGCACTTGACACAGATGATGAGAATGATGAGGAGGAGTACGAGGCCTGGAAAGTCCGTGAGCTGAAGCGTATCAAACGAGACCGCGAAGAACGAGAAGCGTGAGTATTGTCTGGTAAACGTGAGGCTGAGAGCCCACAGTTGAAGCACCTTTTCCTCAGGCTGCCCTTTGGCAGCAGGGTCCCAGCTGGACCAAATGCCCAGAGCCCCTCCTGCTTGCCCTTGGGGTGCCTTTGCTCCCCAGCAGTGAATGTGTAAACTCTCAGGTGGTAGCTGGTGACAGCCTCTCTCCCAGGAGGTGCTGTGGGGACACAGGGTCTCAGGGGCTTCTCTCCCACCCAGCATGGAGAAGGAGAAGGCAGAGATCGAGCGTATGCGGAACCTGACGGAGGAGGAGCGCCGGGCTGAGCTCCGGGCCAATGGCAAAGTCATCACCAACAAGGCAGTAAAGGGCAAATATAAATTCCTGCAGAAGTACTACCACCGCGGCGCCTTCTTCATGGTGAGTGTGCTGAGGGCCAGACATGGCTGCACTGGCTGCCGGTGTGAGACCGCAGGGCCACCTTTTCTCTGTGGGGAGCCTCCCCTCTCCCACGGTGCCCTGGGGCTGGGGGTGCCCCTGGGACAAGAGCAAACCTTCAGAAGCAGCATGGGGCTGAAGCTGACCCAGTGTGACCTCACCAGAGCATGTCAGGTTGGGGGTTCCCAGTTGAAATGGAGCTGAAGATGCAGAGCTGTCCTTGTGCTGCTGTTTGGGCTGACAGACCCAGCCATAACCAAGTCAGCTCTGCATGGGCCACTGGAGAAGCAGCCTGGGGAACAATGCTCACATCCCCCACTCCAGCAGGAGTTAATACAGCTGCAAGTACCATGGCAGCCCTGGCAGAGCAGCAATATGACCTTCAGGCAGCTTTCCCCCACTGCTGCCAAGACTTGCTGGAACCCTTTAGGCTGAGCAGGTGTGTCCTTCTCCTGCAGGATGAGGATGAGGAGGTGTACAAGAGGGACTTCAGTGCTCCGACCCTCGAGGACCACTTCAACAAGACCATCCTGCCCAAAGTCATGCAGGTGGGTATGCTGGCAGAAGGTGCCCTGCTCCTGTTCCTAGGGGTGGGAGTTCTGGGCAGGAGGTCCTGCCTCCCTCCTCAACAGCTGCTCACAAGTTGTTCTGCTCCCCAGGTCAAGAACTTTGGGCGCTCAGGGCGGACAAAGTATACGCACTTGGTAGACCAGGACACCACCTCCTTTGACTCTGCCTGGGGCCAGGAGAGCGCGCAGAACACCAAGTTCTTTAAGCAGAAGGCAGCAGGTGTGCGGGATGTCTTTGAGAGACCCTCGGCCAAGAAACGAAAAACGACCTAAGGGCATGGGCAGGAGGGTCTGGTGTGGCTGATGCCGGTGGGAGGGCGCTGCTCTGCCAGAGCCTGGGCAGGGCCAGAAGGGACATGTTCCAGGACTCCTGTGGTGGCAAGCCCTTCTCCTGCCTGTACCACACCTACCCTGATGCAGTGTCCCACTCCCCGTGCTGAGCAGACCTGATGGGCTCCTTGCCCATGCACTGTGGAGGATGATGGCCTGTGGTGCTGGCCAGGCTGGTGGCCACACTATGTCCCAGCAAAGGCTACCCTGGAGCCTTGGCAGTGCCCGGCACATTGCAGCAGCACCCCTGGCTCCAGCACATCCACTTCTGGAGGAATTACAGGACTTCTGCACC
Source organism: Eulacestoma nigropectus (assembly GCA_013397775.1). NCBI lineage: Eukaryota > Metazoa > Chordata > Aves > Passeriformes > Eulacestoma > Eulacestoma nigropectus. The sequence continues at coordinate 2,922,314 of VZTE01003320.1, read as the reverse complement.
CATCTGGTCTACAACCCCTTGCTTGTACTGTCCCTGGTGTCAGTCTGGGCCCTGTTTTGGGGTGGTCAGTGGTGACCCCATCTCCTCACCCTGTTCCTGCAGGGCTTGGCTTTTCTACCTTTGTGGGGTGGGAGGGTTTGATTAAAGATTTGACTTTCTTACACACTCTGGCCCCATTCTTCTTACAGATGTGACCATCCTTTTTTGTGCCTTCCTTGTGAGCCATGGTGAGCTGGGGCAGCACAGGAGGCACCAGCCTGGGCAGGGCATGCATGAGCAGCCATCATCACTGCCTCAGGCCTGTACCTGGGCCAGTCCAGCCTGTGCTGCCCCAGGAGCAGAGGTTAAAAGAGGGGAGAGCAGCATGTCTCAGTGCTCAGGCAGGTCACTTTGTCCTGCTCCAGTCACAGGGGTGCCCAGCTGGCACTGCCAACACAATGCACATGGCTGGGTTCCACTTGTGGGTACCATGCACCCAGGGCCAGGGGCATGTGCTCAGCACTGCGTAGACCACAAAGACAGCCCAGTCCCACCAGTGCCTTTATTGGTATGGCAAGAGGCCCATGCCTGGCAGCCCGTGGCCACCCAGCTCAGTTGGTGAGGGTGATAAGAGCCTCCACCACGTTGCCCATGTGCTCGCGCAGGCTGCGCTCCGCTGCGGCCCGTGATATTTCCATCTCCGTCATCTGCAGAAAAACAGCCACAGCCCCGTACAGCAGTCGCAGGGCCCCACGGGCCGGGCGGGGCGCGGTGGGGGACACCCACCCATGGGGACACCTGACCGGCCTCAGGGCAGGCAGGCACCGGCCTCCTCCGTGGGTGCAGTTTTGCACCCGAGATTTGGGAGACGTCACAGCCTGCCCGGGGTTCCGCCCCTACTCACAATCAACTCTAGGTCCTCCTTCTTGATGGTCACTTTTGCCAGTTCTTTCTCCCTACGACAAGAGACGGACAAACCTCCGGTGACCGACATCCCCCGCTGGCCACTGCCCCGGTGCTCCCTCGGCCGTGCGGCGGGCAGGAGCGACCCCTCGCAGCAGTGTGGAATGTGTGCTGGGAGGGGGCCGGGGAAGGGCCGGGATGTCAGACCGCAAAGCAGATGCCTGGCTCGTGTCCCGAGTGGTGACAAGTTGCAAGACAGGCGCTGCCCCGGAGCGAGCGCGGACGGTTACCTCTCCTGCTTCGCTTTCTGCTCCCGGGACCTCCGGTCTCCGATCACCGACATAGCCTGCCAGAACGAGCGCGGTCACTCCGCTGCGCGGCACCGGGCGGGTCAGCGCCACGCCGGCGGCACGGGCACCGGCACCGGCACCGGGACGGGCGTGCAGGCGCGGTGGTCACCGCCCGGCTCGGCCCCGCAGCAGGCGGCGCCCGGCCTCCCACCCTGGCCCGGTCCCGTCC
>VZTE01003320.1:2894481-2908522 GCA_013397775.1 Eulacestoma nigropectus | reverse complement strand
CCCGCGGCCCCCAGCCCGCACCGGGCGTGTCGCCGCCGGTCCCGCCGCGCCGCGTCTGCCAGGGGTCGCCCGGGCCGGAGACACCGCGGAGCGCATGCCGCCGCGCCGTTACCTAATGCCGGGAAGCGGCTCAGGGGATTAGTCCGGGCCGGCGGCAAAAATAGCTGGCTCAGGGCGAGCCCCGCCACGGGGCTCCCACCGCCCGCCCCGCCCGCTGCTGCCCCCCGGGACCGCCCGCCAGCCCGCGGCCGTCGCGCGTTCCGGGCAATGCCGTGGCCGCAGGCGGAGCTGTGCGGGCGTCTCCGGTACCGAGGTTGCGGGCCGGGTCTCCGGCTCAGCCTTCTGCACTTGAGGCTCTCGGCGGTGCAGGGCTACGGGCGGCGGCAGGGGGACCGGGACTGGCGGGGGGAAATCGGGCACCGGCGGGACTCACCGGCGGCTGCTGTTGCAGGGGGCACCGAGGCCCATGATCGCCTTCTAAGGCAACTGGGGAGTGAATGAGGGAACCGCAGGGCCCAGGGCGGCCACGGCGTCGGGGAGCCATGGGGAACCGAGGGGATCAAGGGTTGGAGGATGGAAGGGACGGCAGGGGAAGCCAGGGCGGGGGTGAATGCATTGGGGGACCAGGGAAATCGGAGGAACGTCCTCGTTCCCGCGGGCCGGTGTCGTCGGTGCTCCCACCGGTGGGTGCAAGCCGCGGCGAGCGGCCTTGCGGGCTGGGTCCGCTGCGCCCTGGGCGACGGGAGGGCTTGGGGGGACCATGACCCTGACAACCTGTCCGGCCGGCAGTGCCTGACGGTGCCGAGAGAGCCCGGCCCTCCTCCGCGGCTCTTCGCTTTCGCCCGTTCCCGCTGCAGCTGGGACGAAGCCGAGGACAGCTTCGAGTGCGTGCGGCTGACAGTGCCCCGGTGAGTCTGGGGCCACCCAGCCCTGCGCTCATCAGTGGAGCCGTGGGCACGGTCGGGCACAGAGTCGCTGCCCCGGTGACAACTCCCACCAGCCAGCATGAGCCCTCGTGGCGGCGGGAGGGGACGCTGGTGGGCAGCTCCGGTGGGTTGCGGGAGGCCCAGGAGTAGCAACAGGCTGCCCTGCAGTAGCGTAGATACAGCGGGGCCCTGAGGCAAATAACAGGGAGAGCAGTGGGGTCTGGGAGGGCTCAGTTGCTGCTGGAGACTGGCCATGGGCATGATGGATTCACTCCCGGGTGCTCAGCGCCCTTGGGGCAGGATTGGACTGCATCCTCTTCTTCCCGGGTACTCGGTGCTTGGGGACGTTTCCTCAGCTTTGGTTTCTGGTCTCTGCTGTCTCTCACACCCCAGGAGCCCGGACCGCAGACCCTTGGTCCCGTACTCCCTGTTGCCTCTGCAGCAGTCTCCAGGAGCACCGGCACAAACCCCTCCGGCGATAAGAAATGCTCCTGGGAAGAGTAGGAGCTCCGGAGCTGTGAGTGGCGAGAGCCCAGTTCAGTGTAGCTGGTTCCCAAAAGCATCAGGTTTCTCCCTCTCTGTGTCCTCTTTCCAGCAAAGCCCCCCACCCCGCACCCTCCGTGGCTCCGGACTCCACCACTGGCTCGTGTCCTGGCCCTCCCAGTGCATGATGAAGCAGTGGGTGGGGTGCAGCCCTAAGGCCAGGGCACATCTGAGTACTAACGCAAAACGAGGGGCGGGGCAGCCCTGGGCTGCCTGGCTGGAGCTGGCAAGGAACCGTGCAACACTGGGTTCTGCCTTGGGAGCCTGGGACAGACTGGTGCGGAGCGAGTTTGTCTTTCAGAAGCGCCTGGCACTGCTGGATTTCTCAGATGTGAGAACCAACAAGAGGTCCCGGACCCGACTCACTAGAGTGGCACCAGGGCCGCCCACACAAGCTCAGCATGCAGCACCCGGGGGCACGGGGCCAGCTGTGAGCTGGGCCTCTGTCTCCCAAGCAGCCACACTGGGGAGCTGGAGAGCCCGGAGAGCGAGGCAGGGGATGGCTGGGAGGAGAGAGCCCTATGCCTGGAGCAGCACCTCTCCACCTGTAGAGGTGAGGGGCTGCCCCAGGGCAGGCAGTTGGAGACACAGCACGGGGTGTATGGCCCTACCAGCTCATGCAGCAGAGGCCAGAACAGCCCCTAGGGTGCCCTGGGAGGAGACAGGTGTCCCAAAACAGGACTCGTGACAAGCAGAGAGGCTTTAGCCAGGAGGCCAGGGCAAACACATGGACAGTGGAAACCTGGATGAAGCCCAGAATCTCATGGCCTCAGTCCATCTCTACCACAGTTGTCTGGCTGAGCAGGGCAGCCCCTGTGCCTTGTATCCCAGCCCCAGAGGCTCCCTGAAAGGCCCTTGGGATCTATGTCCACCAGAGCCGTGAAACTGGCTTTGGAGAAGGGGCTTTCCAGTGAGCTCAAAGTCCTAGCCGCAGTGGAGGAGAGGGGCTCCACAGAGCTTCTATCCACATGATGATCTGCTCCTTGCCCGATGCCAGGTTCCAGGTGAGCAGGTTCTCCTCAGCAGAAATCCCGTATTATTTGCAGTAAGAGAGCTTGGCATCCATTGCCACAAGGCTCCCTGTTGCTTAGGTGTAATTTGGCCCAGCCCCAGGGCCCTGAGAGGCTGAGATGAGCTCCTGCCTCATTGCCAACAGCTGCAAGCTAGGTCTGGGCACAGCCATGGCACAGCCCTGCCTGCTCACTGCCCCTCAGACCTTGGGTCTTGACAGGAACATGGGCCTTGTTCTGCCACACAGAACTTGCAGGCCCAGGGGGAACAAGTGTGTCCCAGCTGGGGCAGTCAGTACTGCATTGAGTACCACCACGCGCATGCTCTCAGCAGCAGCAGGAACTGGAGACTGGTGCAACTGGGAGCCAAGATGAAGAGGCTGATGCAAGGAACAGAGGAACGCAAGGCAAACAGCACACCTGGGCATGATGGCATCATAGAGCTGTGCTCTGGTCCGGCCCACCGAGGCTTTGGGTTTCAGGCACTTGAAGCTACAATTGTGCACCAATACCACCACCTCAAGAAGGTGAGGCTGGATGCAGGGCAGCTCCAGCTTTCTTCCTGGACATGATCCATACTTTTTTTTTTTCCCTCCAGACTTATCCCAGCTAGCAGCAGGAGAAGAATCACTGTATCGCCACTGAAAGCAGTCTCACATCAAAAGCCTGATTGCAGTTTGAAAGAAGCAGGACCTCCTAGGCAAATTGCTGCTGCAGTTTTTTCCTTGCTCATCCAGATCTGTCTCTGAAGCAGTGCTGGCTGCTCCAGCTGCCCTGAAGCACCTGGGGCCAGCTCATTCCCAGCTCCCTGCAGGGCCATGGCTGCAGGGGGAGAGGCAGAACCACGCATCTGAAGATCTTTTGCTAAGGCCTGAGGCAGCTCAGGAGAACGTGTTACTTTGGGTGGTGGCTCCCCTCTTATATAGGACCAGCTCTCCATGCAGGTCTCATTGAGAGCAAGGTCTGTAGCCATCCTCGTTGCCAAGTATTCCAGGCAACAAATCTACAGATCCTTCCTCAAATGCCTGTTTCTCCTCAATTGAAGCTCAGTACCTTCAGTGCAGTTGCAGCACAGTGGGGGACATCTGGGCAGCCACCAGCACAGCCCTTCCTCATCCTCTGTCCCTCCTGCCAGAAAGCTTCCCCAGGCCTGTGCTAACTTCACCCAGGCTGCTCTGAGCACCAGCAATGATGCCCTGGGGCAAACATGCTGAAGAGTTTACCTGTGTTCAGTGCCCCAGCTGCCACCCGGTCAACAGTCACAGACCAGGGAGCAAAGCCAGGATCAGAACCACTTCCCTGGCTCTTCCTGGCTTGATAGAGGGCACTGCCCTGCCCACCAAGGAAGCAGCACTCGTTCGGTGTTACATGGGTAATTGTCAACTGTCAGTGGAGCTTGCTGTGTTCCTTTTCCTTGCAGCAGTGCCTGGAGCCCACAGCCAGGTGCAGGGCTCCTGCCAGTCTGTGCAGGGACCACTGGACATCCCATGTTCCACCAAAGGTGCCTTGACACCCACATGCATTAGGGGATAGAGCACTTGCCACAGCAGCAGAGCACAAGAAGGTAAATGTGGTTTGAAATTAATGTAGCTGGGAAAGAAATTGTTGTACTGCACAGCTACTGTAGTCAAAGAAGTACACCCTAAGACTTGTATGAATTACTGTACCTGGAGAATTCCAGCAGCAAAACATAAGGTACACAGGCTTTGAGTTGTGGGGGAGGAATCCACAGAGAAAGCAAGCTCTGGCTCTTGCCATGGTAACTGCTGCCATGCAGCAATACTTTGTGCTGAGCCTCACTTCAACTTGCGTGCAGTCCAAGAACCCAGAGCCAGGGCAACAGCCCCTACCTGGTCAGCCCATCTCTTTCCTGCCTTTCCCAAAGGAAAGCAGAACACCCTCAGATGGTCAGTCACAGCCCACACCACATGGTCTACTCCTCCCCCTCCTGAAGAGAGACCCACAGCTACCAGCCTGTTAGCACAAGAAGGAACAATGAACTGGTCTCACCTGCCCTCACCACAGCCAAGCACCAGTCTGTGACAAACACCCTTGGCCCTGGCCCTACCTGTGTTTGGGTAGAGGCTGTAGGTAGTAACACTCCTCCCCCTACACCTGACTGGTACTCCTGCGCCAGCTTCAAAGCTGATTTATTGCTGCTGCTGAGTGAGGCCCTTGCCAGCCTGCTCCACGTGCCTGCACTGCTCTGATCCAACAGTCACAGCGAACATCACGGACCTCCAAACTTGCTAGGCCAGCACTCAGACAGCAAAGGCACTTGTGACCAGAGTCCCCCAGTCCAAAACGTGTGTAAATGCAGCACCCGAAGCCCAACACATTGGGACAGCTGTTGCTGCTACACATTCTGGAGGGGCTCTGGCAGCTGAGGAAAGAGGAGAATGGGCTAAAGGCCGAACTCAGTGGCTAGGAGGGCTCACTGCAGGGAACAACTTGCAGCAGGAAGCTGCTGCCTATGAAGAGCAGGATACCATTGTTAGGTCTGATGGGTTGCCCCAGGACAGGGACACTTGGTCTTAAGGGGGTCATTTTATTGTTTCACTTCTCCAAATGTACAAAAAAAATTAGAAAATAACTGTACCCCCACCCCCTCCCAAACGACAAAACAAACCAGCCTGGGGAGCCCCACAACAGTGCAGCTAAGAGACGGCAGGAAATTAAACATTAGTAGATACAGCAGCTGGGGCCCCTCGGCCCACATGGCCACTGGCTCTCCACAGCCCAGAACTGACCCCAGTCTGACCAGTGCTTCCCCAATTCACACAGAGCTCATCTTGACAAAGTGACAATAGGTACTTTACAAATCCTCCTTCACCTTCTTCTTGGATTTCTTATCCTCCTGCAGCACGGGAGTGTTGGTTGCCTCCCGCTTCAGGTAGCTGATGAAGTCACTCACTTCTCTGCCCCCCTGCAGAAAGGAAATGACAGTCAGGCAGGACCTGTACCTGCCACAGGCTTCCCCTCTCCTCAGGGGGGTTCAGGTACCAAGGCAGGAGACCCAGGTGACTGCAACCAGAGTTCTTCCCAGGATCTGCAGCACAAAATACAATGCTCCCAGCAGGTACCATCAGGTGTGTTCCCAGGGTAACAGGACATGGTGCCACCCTCAACCCCAAAGAGGCTTGAGTATGATTTGAACACCTGGATGCTCTTCACTTCTTTACAAAGCATCAAAAACAGCAAAATACTCACCTCATACTTCTTTGGACTCTGCTTCTTGCCAGCTGGAGCAAAATAGATGGTGGGGAAACTGGAGAGAGGAGAGAAGAAACACGTAAGCTCCTGATACGCGCTGATTTCTCTCAGACCAGCCCCAACTGAAGGAACTCGCATCCCACACTGTCCTGGTTTAACATGGCAGAGATTCAGTGGCTCTGAGGTGCCAGGTGTGGCCTCCAAGAGCCGGGACACACCCCCAGATCTGGCTGAGCTCACAGGTTCAAGTTTGCTAGCTGAACTGCTTTTGGAACAGCAAGCCTGGATTTGTTTTCACACTACCAGGAACAGAATCACAGCAGATTCCAAAGCAGCAGGACAGACCTCCAGGCAGAGCCAGGACACCAGAATCCTGGAGAAGCCAGGCAGATCAGTGTATTTTGTTTTCACTCTTGATTTCTCCACATCAAGCCATTGCCCAGCAGTCACCCAGCTATTGCCTGGCAACCCCCACACCCTTCCCCGTGAGCCTCTTTCAGCTCCTCAGTGCTGTGGCCAAGGTCAGACAGAGATGGACTCATGCACTGACATGTGGTGTCACAGCAATCAGACCTACCCTCGGACTTCATAGGGAGAAGGCACATCATTGGCTGTAGCGTCCATTTTGGCAATGATGATATTGGGATCTTTGCTGAGCTGTGGGTAGAAAGAAGCCATCAGTAACCAATTCCAAAATCCAGGAACCCAGCAGTCAGCATGATCTGGGATAGTGGTGTCAGAGGACTGCGTACAGGGAATGCCACTTCACCAACCCTTACTAGATGGGAGACTATCATCACGCAGAGGGAAAAGACCCAAAAAGAAACTTGGGCAGTTGAGGCCAGTCACTGAATCAGGGAATATTCTGTGCCCTAGCCAAGAACTCAGACTAAATGCACCAGTGTGGCTGCTACCACAGATCCTGCTGCAAAATACCTGCACCCCCCCAGAGAGACCAAAACTTGTAGTCCTTAGGAAGGCACAATTATGCCCCATTATCACAGAGCCTAGAAACAACCTGCAGGATCATTTAGTGCTGCAAAATTCTAGTTCACATTTGCAAGAGTCTCAGACTTACTTTCTCTCCCAATTCTTTGTATTTGGGCTCCAGATTCTTGCAGTGGCCGCACCACGGTGCATAGAACTCTATCAGGACATCTTTGTCTTGTGCATTAACAATTTCATCAAAGTTCTCAGCCACCACCACCTGTAAGGTTTGATCACACCAGTTAGTTCCTTCCAAGTCAGAGATGAGGCTGTGATACGACATGCTCCACCCAGGCCTGGGTCTCCCACACCTGCACAGCGAGCAGCACAACAACCAAACACAGCACTCCTCATCTTCACCATGCAGGTAAAACTCTGCTGTAAGTTACCAGCACTACCTCCAAGTGAGGTCTGCATATGATCTCCTTGAGAGAAGATAAAGCCATTTCTTTTTAATCCCAGCAAGCAATCAGCCTAGCAGGACTGGCTGAGGCCATCCCCAGCCCCCCAAAAACATTTGTGAATCCTCTGACTCGCACTCCTGTATAAGGCACTCATCAAAAAGCCAGGCCAGGGAATGCTCTTACTCAGGGCAGAATTGCCTGTGAGGATGAAAGGCAGGAATTATACCAGATCCCAACGATGAGATGAACGTGGAGATCCCTAAAATAGTGCAATCACAACCAAGAGGAAGACCATGCCGTGAGGGAGCACAAGCCAAGAGGGCAGGCCTTTGCGTAATCCCTGGAAATCTGGATGCTGCTGCACTCGTGAAGCATGTAACTGCTGTGGCCAAGCAGCAGCTACTATGCTGAGAGAAAAAAACAGAACCCAAGCTGCAAGCTGCATGTCTCCCTTGACTCAGAAAGATGCAGTGGGAACAACATAGAGTAATTCCTCTATCACCATAGAGGCCTCTTGAGCTGCCACCATGCCACACTACCAGCACTTCACATAGGTGCAGGAAGCTGCTGCTGAGCAGTGTGTCTGCAACCATAAGCAGTGCTCACCTTTACGGGGCCATCATTGCTTTCAGGGACAGGCTCTGATTTCAGGTACTTTTTCAAGTTTCCATCAAAGTAATCTTGCAGGAATCTCTCCAGAGCCTTTCCGTCACGGCTAAAAGAAAAGTGATGTTACAGCCATCATCACACACACAAGATGAGAGGGGGAAACTTTCAAGGCTTATTTAAGCTCCTTCCACCCACACAACAGATGCCACCTGCATCTCCGACAGCACTAGTCTGGGACTGGCTTAGTAGACCCCAGCACAAGCGCAAGGATGTCCTTAAGGGCTCCGACAGGAGGCTGGATGCACATCCCATTCAAAGTCTTAGGCCTTCCAGCATCCTTCAGGTTTTTTTCAAAATGAAAGGTACAACTATTTCTTCTGCCCTTTATTGCACCCTAATTCCTAACCAGACATTTCAGTATCTTTAATTAAATTCTCTCCCTTTGTATAACAGGAGGGGCTGCAAGTTTTCTGGACAGAAGGAAAACAGAAGAGCAGGAGCCATTTTGACCCAGCACTTATTTCTTCCAGCTGGAACATTGAGCTTTCCTGTTTCCTCCAAGCTAACAAAGCTTGGAGGAACGCTTTGTTAAATCATCCGGTCAGAGACCTCTAGATCAAAGTCCATCAAGTGAGACCCACTACCACAGAGTTCAAGAACTCACGAGAACTCTTCTTGCATGACATATTTATCTCCTTTCGCAGTTCTGATGGCAACGACAGGGGCCTCGCCCACGCTGCTGTCCAGACCAAACTCAGAAAGCTCATGGCCAAAGGTTTTCCGACTAGCAACAGCGTAAGACAGTTTCTGGCCAGCATCCAAGAACTTCTTTGCAATCATCATAACTCTGAGGGGAAAAAATAACAAACAAAACCACAAAGCATTATTTCTTGGAACACTTCCTTCCACATGATCTAACACCCTTCAAGATGACGTGAACATCGGACTAGGAATTCGGTGGCACAAAGTGCTCTTCCGAGCCAAGTCCTGTAGAAATGGTGCTGAGAAGCAGACCAGTAAGCCTGTGTCTGTGGTGACTGAGGCAAGTGTTGTGTGTTTCCATCCTCCACCTGCGTGACCCCGGGGTCTCAGGCATGAAGGGCAGAATTGCACACCACAGCACTGAGGCAGTTTGTGGGTAAGGTCTAAGTCCCTAAGCACCAGGGATCCAAGAGCAATCATGCAGGGTTTCAGAGGACTGTCACCCAAGCTATGGAACGGCAGCAGGGCAGGAACAGTCCGAGGCTGATTTACCCCCCACCACTCCCACCTGTTGCGCCAGTAGTTGGATCCCTTCGCATTCTTCTCATAGTCAACGTCATAGTACGCCACCAGCAAGTCCTTGCCCTGGATCAAGTCTTTGTTGTCTTCAGTCATGTGTGGGCAGATGCCAAAGCTGTCAGTGAGAGAGGTATTAGCAGAGTCCATGACCCCAGAACAGGCTTGACACAGCACACGAGCTTCCCACCCAGAAGTGTAAATGCCAGTGATCGATCAGGCCTCAGGAAGAAACACTTTGCTCATTCCTGCACCAGGTTATTCTGAATCAAATCTCCATCTCTAGCCACATCAGTGGCTAGAGCTGACCCAAGTAAGGCCAAAGCTAGCACAGTTCTCACAGGTTCAGTTTTTAAACAGATTCATGGTTAGAATATGAAGAGTGCATGCCAACAGCCAGGCCGGGATTTCAAGAAGGTATCCCCAAAGGGAAGCAATGCCAAGACATGCAGCAGGAAGTGGCAGCAATGCCAGCTGGGAAAACAAGCTCTGACAGGGACAAAGCCAACTGGGGCCAGTCTGTCACATTTGCTGGTGAGGAATCACTCACATGTTCTCCTGGATGAATTTCTTAATCTTTCCACTGGTGATTTTGTCTTCTGGATACTTGATAGAGCTCTCCTCAAACTTGTTGGTCAGGCGTGGAGGGCGGAATAAGACTATACCTCTGCAGGGAAGCAGGTATTGTGAATTAGTTCAAAGCGTCCCTGGGAGTCCAAGGACAGCAGCCAGATGAGGCAAGAACCCAGTCTCCAGCGACAATCCCCGCTCATCATTCATAGCTCAAACAACACTGTCTAGTTTCTCGGTGGCACTAGTGCATTAGGTGTACCTGTCAGAGCCTTCCCCATGATTCAGACAGGCCACAATGAGAAACAAAACTCTCACTGTAACAAGGAACATGGAAGCAAAATGTCTCTGTTGAGATACTTTCCACCCAGAGGCAGACACGAACACTTCAGAGCCTCTAACCATTTACACCTTTCTATTTCAATTCAAAACAAACACCACTGTCAGTTGGGGAAGAAGCCAGACCTTAAGCTATGTTTAGAAAGTGAAACCACTTAACAACTGGCATCCAAGAATTTGTTCCAAATGCCTCAATAACAAGGAATCTTTGTATTAAGTAACTTACTCTCCATCTTCCCTGTACTTCTGCACCAGCTGCTCCTCGGTGGTGTGCGCAAAGCGGTAGTTATCCCTGAGGCTGTTGGCTGCTTTCATGAACTCTGAGTAAGCATCTCCAGATGCATCACCAAAGAAGCCTGCAGCAGAAAGGCAGACTGTGACCTCAAACCAACCCAGCTGCGGACCCTCTGCAGCTCTCAGCATTTTTCTCTACAACGCACTGGCATCAGTCCTGAATCCAGTCCTCCAATGCATGTTGAGGCCTTTACCTTTGACAGCCTCTCTCCCATTTTTTGGAACCTCCTTGCACCCCCTCCTTTCCAGCAGCAGAAAGTTACTCAGCAGAAGCCCAACTTGGTCATTCAGCCAAGGACAATTGTCCCCTGAACACCCAGACATCCACTGGCGACTGTGTAACAACAGCCACTGGCACTTGATAACAGTAAGTTTAGGAATGCTGATTAATACTCATGTGGTTATACCTACAAGACAGCACCTAATCTGCACCATCTGCTGTTGCCACATGTGACCACAGACACATCACCAGCCCTCTGATGCCACCAGAGCAACAAATGCAACTTCCAACAACCCAAAGCTACTTGTTGTCAGGCAGTGAAGAAAGCAATAACCTTTGGAAAATACATACTATGGTGCCAGGGGAGCCAACAAAACCAGATGGCCAGGAAAAAAAAAAAAAAAAGAAAAAAGTTTGGAAGCAATACCCAGAGGTCCTCAAGTCCAATCTCCCACTTGAAGCGGAACCAGCCCCAGTCAGACTAGGTTGCTCAGAGCTTTGTCCAACTAAGTTGTGAAAATCTCCCAGGCTGAATGTTTTAAAATCCCTCCGGATACATATTCTAGGGCTTTACTGTTCTCATTACCAACAGTGTTTTTGTTTATGTCCATCTGGAATTTCTTTTGCTGCAGCCTGTGGTACTGCCTCTGATCTTTCCACACAAGCTCCCAGAGCCCAGCGCCCTACTCATTTCACGATGCACTACCTCTACTCACCCACGACAGAAGCATCTTTATCACCAATGAACTTCTCAAACTCAGCCACAGAACTGAGAGCCACCGAAGCAGGTCCCGCCTGTTTCTTGAGATGGCTGACAATCCCATCTTGAAAGATTAGTAAAATAATTAAAGGGATCAATACCAAGTTCCACAACACATTTTTCAAGCTTCCTAAACCAAAAATTGTTTCTGCAGAATCCATACACATCTCCCATACAATAAATATGTGAACTGAAGGACTGCTCCCATCAGCTTCAGAGAGGAACTTTCTAGCATCCTGGGAACTAGGAGCTAATGTAGAAACCTTCACCTTTAAAGGAGAGCTTTTAGGGAAAACAAACATCCCAGGCTTTGTCAGCACAGAGTTCTGGAAACGGTAAGGGGTTGGGGGGGGTGTACGTGTAGGTGGAAACCTTCTCTGCATCCCTGGACACTAGGCTGTTACATGCAGCCCTGCCTCCTGCAGCAGTTCTGCAAGCCAGACACTGCCAAACAGTTCTTACCTGCTGTTCTGGGCCCATCATAGGTCCCTGCCTCTTCTCCATCTCGAAAAATCTTTAATGTGGGGTATCCACTGACTCCATACTTGTTACAGGTGTTGGAGTTTGCTGTACAGTCAACCTAAAGGAAAAGAAACCTTGTAACTCAGACCGAGATCCAGCCCTAACACACCCAACCCAGCCAAGGGACTAGAGGGATCCATCACACACTGCCTGGTGTTGGACAGCCCAGACTGGGAAAGACGTAGCACAGGTATAATGAGAGACCCAGAAAAATAGTTCAGAAAATACTGGAAAGACTAAATAGTTTCAAGTTTGGCCAGAGTACACACCAAAAAAATACTAGAAAGGATAGCTTCTTGCCATCAATGATAGCTTCTTGCCATCAATGACAAGGAATTTCTCAGCACCTCGTCAATCCTAAAGTTCATATAACACCTGAAGAAAACGGGCTGACCTTACTAGGACGCCACGGTGCCAAGACTCCATGCCACTTCCCGTAAAGGAAGAGATTCTGATCTGAGAAAACTCTACAAGTTTTGTGGCAGAAAAGAAAGCTCTGGTCAGCAAGCCTCAACGGGTATGTGAAGCACGGTGCTCGCTCTCAGCCTCATCACCCAGCTCAGAGCAGGCCTCTTTCCCCAGCTGAGGCGAGCGCTCACACACCCTCTGCACACCAGCTGCGCGGCTGCGGCCCTGCGAGGATCGGCTCCCAGATTATCTCAGGGCTCCAAGGCATCAAAGAAACGACCCCCATCGGACCTGCAAAGCAGAAGTCCGGTCGCTGGCCGCCCCCGGGTCGGCCCCAACGCGGGAGCCTGTGCTCACCTTCACGAGAGGCACGATCCCCTTCAGCCGGGTCGCGGCCGACTCGTACTCCGGCGCCAACCGCTTGCAGTGCCCGCACCTAGGGGCACGGAAGGGAGTCAGACCGGCCGAGTACTCGCCTCGGCCCGCCCCCGGTCCCCCCGCCCCCAGCGGCCCCTCACCAGGGCGCGAAGAACTCCACGAGCACCAGCCCCGGGCGCTCGGCCAGGCCACTCTCGAAATCGGCATCGCTGAGCTCCACCACGTCGGAGGCGCGGGCGCCGAGGGCGAGCAGCAGGAACAGCAGCGGCGCGGCAGGCAGGGCTCGCGGCAGGGGCCGGGGCGCGAACATGACGGCGGCGGCGGGCGCGGGAGCGGCGGGTGCGGGAGCAGCAGCTGAAGAAGCGCCGGGGCCGCAGCCGGAAGTCCCGCCCCCGCACCCGGATCTGCCGTGTGGCAGCTCCTGATTGGGCGTTTCGTTACGCGGGCGCCGGCCAATGGGCTGCCGGCAGCGGGGGCGGGGTCTCCGCAGCCGGGCCCGCCCCTCCGTCTCCTCGCGGCCGGTGCCAGACGCTGCTCGGGCCGCACTCGGGGCGGGTCTCGTCCTGCCTTCACGGTTCAGTCATCTCCCACCGCCCCGGCCCCCTGTGTCCCGCCGAACACAGCGCCTGCCCTTGTTCCGGCCGGGACCGGGGGCCGCGGAGGCTCCCCGGGGCCGCGCGCTGCGGAGTCCGCTGTCGGTCTCCGGGGGGCTTGGCTGACCTGATGGATTTGCATCAACGCCGCCGTGGCCACCATGTCTGTATCGCGCAGTGCCGGCCCAGCGGTGACACGTGCGCAGCACATTCCGCACGACAGCGCTCGGCTCGCTGCAGGCTCGCCTGCTGGACTCACCACAACCCCGCATTTTCGCCCACCGCCCCTCACGCTCTGGCCCTGGGGCAGTCCGGCGTTCTCCTGGCCCCGAGCCAAAGCCGGGAGCGGGTCTTTTCCCCGTAACCCCATCCGTCGGCATTTACACCTTCTGCTGGAGTCTGTGGTCGGAAGGACCCTCGGCTGTGCCATCCCTGCCGGGGTGCTCGGCTCGCCCCTAGCTTTGACCAGGCACAGCCTGCTCCCAACTCGTGCCACCTTGCCCCGGTACCGCCAGGGCCTGGGGCTGTCCCTGCACAAAACCCCGATTCTCACTCTTCCAGCGCCACCTCCCTTTGCAGCACACCGGGCAGCTCAGGTGGGCCTTGGGGGACAATGCATCAGTCGGGGAAGCGTTTTCGGTACCCCCGTTTCCACCTCACCATCCCTTTCTCCGTAGAGCCCACATGCTCCTGCCCTGGCCTTGTCATCAGGTCCTTCCCGCTCACCGCTGAGTTTTAGCAACTGCTCCCAGTATCCCCAGAGCTGATGATTGGGGGCAGCCGTCATCAGGTGCTCACCTCCGGCACAAGGGCAGCCGGCTGGGCTGTTTCTGGCATTTTTGTCACCAATATTGAGCTGCCCCAGCCAGTCGGCCCCAGGGCTGCGAGAAGAACCCGTGTGACGTCTCTGACTTCATCGTCGCTATTGCGGCAAAGAGCCCTGGACCGGGACCGCCTCCCGGGAAGCGCTATGCGGCCGCCGATTCC
>VZTE01003320.1:2881833-2894411 GCA_013397775.1 Eulacestoma nigropectus | reverse complement strand
CGGGGCCGGGGCCGGGGCCGGAGCTGTGGGACGGGGCGGGAGCTGTGGGACGGGGCGGGGGCCGGGGCCGGGGCCGGGGCCGGGGCCGGGGCCGGGACGTTCCTCTCCGGCCAGCGTGGGGCAGGCAGGGCCCCCGGGCCGGGTAGTGCCCACAGCCTTGGGCAGTGCCCTGCCGTCCGGCTGCCTCCGCCCCTGCCGGGTTTCCGTAATCAATAACGCACAAGCTCGGCACCGTTTGCGGTGGTGGGGCTGACGCCGGCCTCGGGTTAGAGCCCAGAACCGAGGCCAGCGGGAGTCAGCTCCGTCGCGCCCTGGGCGTCCAGTCCAGGAGCGGCGTGAGTAGGCAGGGAGCGGGCAGGGTCTCGTGCCGGGGAAATATCAGGTGTGTCACAACTCCGTCCCGGCGGTCTGTGGGATAGGGCTCTCTGGGGCTGCCAGTGTCGGAGGAAGACTGGTAGCCGTAGAGAGTGCGGGAGCGGCGGGAGCGGCGGGGGCTGGAGCCAGGCTCCGGGGCCGTACTGCGGGAGCTGCCGGCGAGAGCCCTGCGGGACCTCGTCTATCTCCATCTCGCTCGCTCCTGCTGCCCACAGGACGCAGAAATGGCTGCTTCCCTTCCCAGCCTGGGGATGCTGCTTCTGCTGGTGCTGCGGGACCGCAACCCCGGTGAGTGAGAAGGGCCCTCCGGGAGTGCAGACACCGCGGATAGATGCGTGCTCGAGGGCTGGTTCTGCTCCCTTATCCCTTGCCTACTCTAGAGCCGTTCTCCTCTACTGTGCGGGCCCAGGGAACGACTCCTAGGGCAGACACCCGCTCCCGGCGGGACTGCTCTGCACTCAAGATAAGCTGGCCTCTTCCCGCAGGAACTGACTCGGGACAGACCGGTGGTGCACTCCGACACTTCGTGCCCGTCCCCGCGTCCCGAGCCTGACCACTACTGAGCAGCGACGTTCCGGCTGTGACAGGCCCGGGCCCAACGGCCCCCAGGCACAGCCCGCCTAAGGAGGAGCTGGATCCTGCGGGGGTCCCGCCAGCGAGGAGGGCCGCCTTGAAAGCTCGAGGGGCGCACGGGGGGCGGCGGAACAGCTTTCCGGCCCCTCGCCCAGCCAGGGGCCGGCGAACGAACAGCGGGGCCCGGTGCGGCTGCCGCTCCCATTCCTCGGCTTCTCCCACGGGCGGCCGCACCCGGAGCCCAGGGCAGCACTGGAAGCTTCGAGCTGGGCGGGCTGGGATGCGGGAGCGGGACACGAGCCCCGGACCATGCGGGTCCCCTCGGAGCGGCGTCCCGGGGCTGCGGGAGGCCCTGCTGCGAACGGCGGCGCTGGCACTGGCGGCCCCGCGCCCCGCTAGCGACGGGGCCCGCGCCCGCTCCCGGTGCCCAGTGCCGCCTGACGGCCGCGCTCTTCCCGCACGGACGCTGCCACAGCTGCTGCTCTCGTGAGTCGGACCGTCGCACGGCCACGTCGTTCACCGGGAGCCTGGTGAGTGCGGAGCTGCTGCGGCGGGGCGGCTCCGGCAGCGCGGACGAAGCGGCCGCTCCCGGGGGCGGATTGGGATCGGACGTGAGCCCTGCCGGGTTCCCTGCCAGGGCGGAACGGGACAGGCAATGAGCCGTGCCGGATGCCCCATCATGGGCAGTGGGCCCCGGTCCGCAGACATCGGCTCCTCTGGGCCGCACCGGATCAGCGGCTGTTGACCAGGTGCGTTCTGCCTTTCAGGGGCTTCCGCCACAATCTCAGCTGGGATGCCCGGGCTTCGCGGCCGGGGTGCTCCCTGCCCCGCCGCCTTTCCCCGGCTGCCTCCAGCCCCGTTCCCTGGGAAGCAGCGGCTGTGCCCTGGGGCCAGGCCTCGCCCCTGCCGCCTGCACTGGAGGCTGTGTGCAACGACAGCATCCTCGGGCTGCCGGGCGTCCCCAACTTCATCGTCTACCTCTACTGCAACCTGTTCAACAGCTTCTGGGGCTCCGGCCAGCGCCCGGGGAACCCGGGGGCCGCCCGCATCCTGGTACCTATCTGCGGGTGAGGGAGGCTCGGCATGGGTCTGCCGGGAGCGCGACCCTGCCCAGTTCAGTGCCACGGTCTGCAGCAACACCCCCCTGAGAAGCCCGGGCCCCAGCAAGCCGTACTGGAGGGGCTCTTTGCCCACTCGGCTCGGGGTCTGCTGGGGCCTCAGCACCTGCCCACTGGGTGCATGCCGGGAGGGGCGCCTGGAGCTGCTTCCTAGGAAGCCGCGTGCTCTGGGGCACCCAACTCTGGGGCAGTGGGAGCCGTGAGATTCTGCCTACCAGCCTCCGGGCACTCTCAGCTGTGCGGCGGTCCCCAGCCCCGGGCGCAGACGCCTAGTGCCTCAGTGCTTGGGAGCAGACCCCTGCTCCTCTGAGGGCCGGAGCCTGTGGGTGTGGGGGAACGCCGATTTCTAGGAGCTGTGCAGGACTGTGTGTCCCAGCTGCTTCCAGGAGTTGGTGTGCACCAATGCCTCCCTCCTGCAGCTGGTGGGGCACCCCCAGCCTGTGGCCAGGGTACATTGCCAGGGTGCCCTGCCTGGGAGGTGCTGCCTGCTGCAGCATCCTGCCTTTGTTCCCCAGGCTGGACACTGTGGAGCTCTGGCCAGCCCCAGCTGCCTACCTCCTGGGGCTGTCCTCGCAGCTCTCGTGGTGCCAGGGGGAGGCTCCAGGCTGAGCTTCCCCAACCCAAGGTACCTCCTGTGCCTGCTTGACCGCAGCCTCGTCCTGTCCAAAGAAGAGGAAGCTGAACAGGTGGCCAGGGAGCAGCTGAGCTAGGCCATCCTCCTCTCCAGCCTCCTGGATAACACCTCCTTCTGGGACTTGCTCCGCATTCACAGGCATCCAGTGAGCTGTGGGCCAGTACTTGGGATGGGAGCACAGGGCTTTGGCCAAGAGGGAGCTGCTGAGCTCCCCCCACTGAGTGGGGCAGTGCTGGGGCAGCAAGCAACAGGTGCAGGACAGCAGTTGGGGTGACAGACCCAGGGAGCTCTCCCACTGGCTGCAGGCTTGGGCCAGGGTGCAGGCCACAGTTCTTGTGCAGTGGCAGCCATGGTGGGAGCAGGACTGGTGCCATGTGCTCCTGGAGCGGCCAGCCCCAGGCTAGGGTCAGAGCGCTGGCTCAGGGTGAAGACTCTCCTTTGTCCCTGCATCCTTATCCTTGTAGCAATGCTGCCACAGACCCACTGTGGGACATTGAGCAATAAGCTCTGAGGGAAGGTGTGGACTGCACAGGCAGTGCAGTCTTGCTCTCTCCTGCAGCCTGTGCTCTGGGACCTGCTCCAGGACAGCGAGAGTGCTCCTGCCTTCGAGATCTGGGTGCAGGCACTGCCCATTCTGGATAGGCTGGCTACAGCCCATCCAGGATCCTGAGGAGCATGGGGCCCACTGGCTCCTGCTCTCCCACTGCCTGGGTGCTCAGACACATTTCCCGCAGGAGTACCTTCAGATGCCAGAGGAGACCTTCCAGGGTCTGCTGCTCAGCGTGGGACCTGAGGCCATGCAGCACTTCCTGGCCCTGCTGCACCGCTCCTGGCACCAGCTGCATGGGGAGGTGGCCAGGGTGGTTGGGATGGGGCAGGGGGTGCAGAGCCTGTGTGTGGTGGTTGTGAAGCCTTGTGATGGGGGAAATCCAAGTGGTGCCTCTGCAGGGGGACAGCGTGCTGGGAGGTCAGTGGGGTGGTGAGTACTGGGGTAAGAAGAAGCCTGAGCCATGGCTACAGCAGCGCATGTTTATGGGGTCTGACCTGACGCATTGTGGGTAACAGGATGCAGCGACATGCTGGGCACAGAGATCGCACAAGCTACAGGGGGACCTGGGTCCCACAGCGCTGGCGCTGCCACAGTCCCACTCAGTGCCGGAACTGCGGCAGCGGCGAGGGGACGCGAATATCCTGCCCCTTCTCCAGCCGCCGCTCACAGTCGATCAGGTAGTTCACACCATCTATCACCAGCTGCACCAATTCCACCTGCACCAGGAGCACAGATGTGGTGATTGAGGGACTGTCCTGGGAGCCACACCAGTAAGGCACTTGGCCAGTCCTGCTGCATGCAGGGTAGGCACTGCCACTCCCAGCACCCACACGCTGGCCCCAGCACACGGCCCTGGGGCCGCATGGGCACTGTGGGCCTGTCATGCAGACGTGTTCCAGAACCTCCCTCCCCAGCTCTGTCTGGCACCCACCTCTGACCTCCCCAGACGGTCGAGGTTGGAGATGTCAAAGATGCTGCCTTTGGCCGCAGTGTCCACACCACCCGTCCCACGCTTCTGTAGCCGGAGGTTCTCTAGGATCTTAGGGAAGCGGCTGTCCTGGTGACCAGAGAAAGTGTCAGTGCTCAGCAGGACCAGCAACAAGGGAGTCAGGGCTCTGCAGCCGGATGTTCCCTGGGGCAGCACCCTGCTGCTCACAGGATCCTGTCAGTGGGTCACCAGCCCCACCCAGAGTCCTGCCCTGAGCAGACCCAGGCTGACATGTGGGACCCGGGCCTCTCCAGCCAGGATGCAAGCAGGGGCTGGACCCTATGTCTCCTGGGGGAACCTGAGCATGGTGCAGGGCTGGGTCCCATGCTGTCCTGCACCTTCATGGCTGAGCTCCCCACAGTCCTAGCCTGGCTCCCCGACAAAACTGGCCATGGTAATACCTTGCTGAGCAGTGGCAGCTTGATGTGGACACCTGCTCGCAGCCCTGTACCCAGGTTAGAGGGGCAGGTCAGGATGTAACCCAGCCGCTCATTCCACATGAACTCCCAGCCTCGCTCCTGGATTAGCCGCTCCACCTGAATTAGAGGCACAAGCAGTCATTCAGCCCTGGCCATGGAGCACCCAGTCCTGGCTGTGTGCAGAGGGACAGCACCACAGGAGCCCTGCCTGCCCCTCTCTGCCTGTTCATGGGGCTGGCACAGCAGAAGCTGTTGGACACTCACCTCCTTTAGGCCCCGGGAGAACCGCTCAAAAACACGCTTCATGTTGCCCCCCTTCTCCATGGAGATGATACGAGTGTGGTCCTCTTCATTGATCCAGATCAAGAAGGTCTTCTGGTGGTTGTGCCTAGGGACGGGGCAGTGTCTGGCTGTGCTGGCAGCTTGCAGAGACCCTGTGCCCACTCAACTGTGCCCCTTCTGGCCCTGCCACCATGGTGCCAGTGCTGCCCTTGGTTCCAGTGTGCAGATTGCACCAGGGTGGGCAGCCAGGAGATGCTCCTGGAGATGGACTGGTGCCCATCCACATGCATCACTGCCGGTGATGGGAACTGTCTCCAGTGCCTTGGGCACAGGCGGGTGCCAGAATTGTGGTGACCCAGCCTGGACTGGGGACAGGAGCATGGTTGTGAGGCATGGGGTGTGCGCTGGAGGGCTGGATTAGGTGCAGCTGGAGCTGGGGACCGTGTGTGCTCTGGAGGTGTTTTCCCTATAAAGGCACAGTGTCAGCGAGGGTGGCATGGGCAGACATGTGTGCTGGCTGTTGCTCTGCGGGAGCGTGGGATGTTGCATGGCTATGCAAAGATGCTGGGAGGGAGCAGTAAGATACGATTGTGGCAGGGTAGGTTTGGTGTCACATAGAGTATGCAGAAGCCAGGAAGAGTGCTGGGGATTGCCCAGGGACCAGAAGGCAGTTACAGGTTTTTGGCAGCCTTAGAGTGTGAGGTTCTGCAGGATGGTGAGAGCAGGCAGGATTGGCAGCTGGGGCTGGCTCCACAGTCCCCCTTCCCAGTACCATGCTGTGGTTTGTGTAGGGAACAGGAGACTGCTGACAGTGGTGCACAAGGAGCTCCCAGGTGAGGCCACAGAACCCATGGTGAGCACAGCCCAGGGGCACTGGTGCCACATGCCAGGGTCTGTGGTGCGGCAAACATGGGAAGTGTGGGTGGCAGGGCGGAGATGGATGGAGCAGTAGCACCACCCCTCCCATCTCTGCCCTGCTGCCTGGTGCCAGGGCAGATCCTCACCAGATTCCTCGGGCATCAGGCCAGTCTCGAGCCATTCCTGCTGCTGTCAGGAGCGGGGACACCGGCTTGTCAAAGAGGAAGTGGTCCTGGAGGGAGACAGAGTTCATGGGCTCACCTGGGCTGCATGGCTGGAGCCAGGGCATCCTCACTGGTTCCAGTACTCCCTGTCTCACTGGTCCCACCTGCCATGCAGGAGATTCACCACGGCTCTCCCAGGAAGGAGCCCTTGCCTTCCTGGCCTGGGAGGCAGAAGGTTGCTGGTGCACAGCCCACCCAGTGCCAGGGGCTGGTGGGGCACCAGCTGAGCGCCACAAGCCCACCTTCCTCTGGGCATGGGCAGGGACATGGGGGCAAGAGTCAAGAGGTGGCCATGAGCTGCTGGGTCTGAGTTCAGAGAGCTCCTGGCTCATGAGGCTTGAGTAGCACTGTGCTGTTGGGCTGCCTTGCTAGGGCAGGGGTCCTGGTTGCACAAGACAGCAGAGCTGCAAAAGGAGGATACAACCTCGCAGACAGGCAGTGCCAGGAAGGGGTCCTGCTCTGCATGCACCCGGCGGGGAAGGCTGGCTGGGAGCTGCACTGACTCACGTCAATGAGCTGCTGTTGCTCCTTCTCAGTCATCTCGCTGAGACGGTAGTACCGGCCCGCCAGGTCCCCGGTGAGGCCGTTCAGTGCTTCCACAGTCACTTTCTCCACCTCTCGTCGCTCGGCGCGGGTGCAGGCTGGCGGCAGGCTCAGGCCACGGATGCTGCGCCCAGTCCGGACCCGGGACGAGAGCACATAGCGCTCATCAAACTGGCCAAACTTTATCTGGAATAGACAGGAGCCATAGGGGGTTTATGGGGTGGCCCTGGTGCTGGCAGGGCCCTACCCCAAAGGCCCAAGGAAGGACACCCGTGTGCAGCACCACTGTCCAGCTTATGCACCTTTGTGGCATCCAGGTCTGTGGGGTGCTTCATGGTGCGGGGGTTGTATCCATTGTGCCGCTCCTGAATCACAGGGTCAAACAGGTCGGCAAACACCTGAAAGCAAGTGGGACAATGTACAGCAGACCCAATGCTTCATGAAGCCCCTGCCACAAGCCCAGCAGGGCCACACTGCCAGTGTGGGGGACAGTGTGTCCTGCAGTGCAACAGCAACCCACAGGGTAAATAGAGCAGGAGGCTGCAGGGCTCCAGGAACAGCTGCTCCAAAGGAGCTCTGTGTCCTGCAGGAGTACATGGAGACTTTCCAGGGGCCTCTCCAGCTGCTCAGGCTGGGCAAGAGGAGGTGGGCAGTAATGCCCCAGGCTGCTGGTTGTACCTTGGGTACTGGGACTCCTCTGGCTGCTGCAGGCAAGGCTCTGGCTGCCACTCACCTCATAGGTCTCTTCATCACCAGCTACGATGCCCACAGTCTTGATGAAGGGGTGGCCAGGGTTGTCAACGCCAGTCTGAATGCACTGGTCCAAGGTCCAGCCATTTGGGGTTGCCTTGTCACAGAGCCTGGCGTAGATGGCTGGCGTCAGGTTGCTGGCCATGCAGTTGTTGTGCTTCCGCAGGTCGGGGTACTCAGCACTGTGGGAGGAGACACCAATGAGTCCTTTGGGGCCAGGGGGCCCCAGAACTTGTGCCTGTGCTCCACAGAGACTCTTGGTGCAGGTATGGGCAGGGGAGCTCAGGGAGGGGTCAAATGCTCTGCTTGTCCACAACAGCTGGGAGCAGAGAGGCAGTTTCAGGTGTTGCAGGGCAAGGGCAGGGAGCAGCCCAAGCTAAGGGCTGGCACTGAACCAAGATGAGAGTCCACAAGCAAATCTGAACCAGTCCTTAGGGAGTGGCTCCTTATCAAACACACAGCAGGGCCCCAGGGTCCTGGGAGAACCTGCCAGGCGAGCAGTGGGGCCATGTGAGCCCATCCCCACATTGAGCTGCCAGGGCAGCTGGGCTGCAGAGTAGGGGTCCCACTCCCCTTATCCTCCCTGGGGCTGCCCTGATGCCAGCTCAAACAGAAGGGGGCTGCTCCCTGTCTGCTGATGCAGTGGGTAGGGAAGGCAGGGCATGCAGTCTGCGGGGTCCTGGCTTGCTTGACCCCTGGACCCCCCGCGCCTCTGCCCCCCGGATGCTGCGGGGCAGGAGATTGGCTGACCCTGATCTGCAGCCAGTGGGAACCGCACAGTCCCAGTGCAGTTTATTGTATTAGGGGGATGCTTTCCTCTAATCAGCTTAGTGGGAGGCTGTCCCTTGACCTCATTCCCACTTTAGACAGGCTTTGTACTTGTTCTGTGCTTACAGGGAGATTGGCAGGGCAGGACCCTGCCAGTGCTTGCCTTGGCCAAATCTCTCTTGAGGGTGCCTCCACTCACCTTAGTGGGACAGGACTGGCCCTTGTCAGCCCAGGAGACCTGGCTGGTGGCTGGAGGGAGTCCTGCATCCCTGGTGATACCTGTCTCCCCTTCTGAGAGAGGCTTGCTTTGGGGGTGACATAGCTTGGGGGGATCCATGTGGGAGAAAAGGTGCCTGGGCTAGTGCAGGTCTGGTTGTTGGGAGCAACAGCTGGACATCAGCACTAGCAGCAAGTCCTGGCACCCCCCTGTGCTCAGCTCCTGCTCTTGGGCTGAGTGCTCACACTGGGCATTGGTTCTGGCTGCCAGCACCAATCCTGTGCTGCAGTGCAGAGCCCTGTGGCTGCCACTGCCTCCTCCCCTGTGTCTGCAGGCCAAGGAATGTGGCCCTTCGCCCACAGCCTGGCTACTGCTCATGGCTTCCTGTACTGTGCAGAAACAAAGGGAGGTAGGGCTCCCATTGCATCGTGTGGGGAAGCACTAGCAGCTCCTGCCCCGACCAGCAGAAGGAGGCATTTGCTCCAGACAAGAGCTCGTCCCAGGGCTCCCAACCCACACACGGACCTGTGCCCTGATGAGATGATCCAGCTAAGAGGCTGACGTGGCATGCATGGGATGCAGCCTGCCCTGGCCTCCCTCACTGCTTCTGCCCCTGTCATCTGCTGGCCACTGTCTTTCCAGGGTGACACACTGGTAAAAAGCATTTGCTGATCAGAATGGGACACTTGGACAGGTTCCTCCACTGCTCCAGCATGGGTCATGTTGCTGGGCATGCCAGGACCACTTGCTGTGCTTTCTATGTGACAGAGGATGCCCAGGAGCAGTAGAGGTTCCTAAGGAAAGCCAGCTTACTCCCAGCAGGCAGGAGACTGCTATGGGTTGAAGCATGCTGTCTTCCACAGCTGTCTACACCTTCCCTGAGGTGTTCAGCATGCAAACCCTGAGGCTCCAGGCTCTGCCTGCAGGTGCTGTGCCTGCTGCAGTGCTGACTGAGCACCTGGTTGGAGTGCACCCTCGCTTGAACAGCCCCAGACCACAGCAAGCGAATCAGGGCAACCTCTCTTCAGCCTTTCTAGAGCACCCAAACTCAGCTGGATAATGCCGGGGTGAAGGTCCTGAGCACCTGGCGCTGTGCTCACCGTGGTGCCACAGAGCCGGTGGGGGAGGCTGTGTCCAGGCTGGCACTGGAGGGCTCTGGCAATGGCACCACACTCCTGCAATGTGCTCAGGGTGTCCAGGGGTCTTCTGTCATAATGTCAAGATGATACTGCACTTGGGCTGCTTTGACCCCTTGGTTTTGGTCCCCAAGGCTGGTTTTAAAATGATGACCCTTTCAGCACCATATATTTTGTTCCACAAACAAAATTTTTGTTTTGTGCCACAGCACTGAGTGGTATCTTAAAGGTCTTTTCCAACCTCAATGATTCCATGATTCCACAGTTCTGTGGTATTGCGGGCTCCTGCCTGGCTGCAGAGGCTGGCAGCGTGGATGTCTGCCAGGAGTGCAACTCAGCACTGCCGCCCACGCTGTCCTGTGCTCACCTCAGCCTGCCGTCCTGCCCATGACCTCGGGGTGCAGCTGCCCGCAGCAGCTGCCCTCTCTGCCCTTGTGCAAGTGGGTGCCTCACCCCGGAGCAGACCTGCTCAGCAGCCAGGAGGGATTATTAGCCTGTTGTCTACTGACTAGGCAGCTTCTCTGGAAGTGAGAGCCACCTGCACCTCCCCACGGCTCTTCACCTCTAATCTGGCAGCCTCCAGTGCCCTTCCTGGCATCACTGGCTTGCGATGCCCAGGCAGTCCCAGCTGCACATGGCCTCTGGAGAGGCATGGGGGTGTGTGGGGTGAGCAGCAGACCCTGTGTGGTGGCATGGAACTGGGAGCTGGCAGGTTGCTGCAGGTAGCCAAGCATGAGGCTTGCTTATGCAGGGAGGAGGGGGCTTGGGCTTTGTCTGGAGACACTTTGGCAGGGAGCCCAAAATGCGGTGCCATGCCTGTCATAGGACCCACCTGGCAGAAGGCACACAGTGCCCATGTCTCCTTGAGGTGAGAGTGCCTGTGCCCTCCCAGCATGGCCATTCATAGTACAAGTGCTTCTGATAGGAGGCTGTGTAGTGTTGCTCAGACCCCTCAGGGCTGCTGCCAATGTCTCTTGTTTTTTAACTTAAAGACTAGAGGGGCAAAATTCTCAGGCGAGTTGGCTGCAGAGTGAGGGATTGCAGCTCACCCCTAGGGCTCTGTCCAGGTTCTTTTCAAGTGTCAGCACTGTCACAAAAACATTCCCAACTGAACAGAACCCCCCAGGAGGCTGATTTTAGAGCTTCTCAGCCGCAGGCCCACCTTGATTTCATCCCCTCCTGACCTGATGTCTGTGTCTCTGCAGTTGTTCAGAAAGCTGGAAAACACCCCCCTCTTGGGAGGTAAATAATCAATAACATCCGGCCTTTGTCATTCTGTGAAATCACTCAATTTCTGTTCCCAACTTTCCGTAGCCCAACGCAGCTTGCCAGAGCCCCAGTGCCGGCTCCTTGCCAGCCCTCCACATGCACAGGGCTCCCAGCCTGCAATGCAGCACCACGACACACCGCTCTGACTGTCGGCATTTGGTGCAGGGATGGCAGCAGCTGCCAGTGTTCGGAGCAGCAACGTGCTGCCTCCTTCCCACCCTGCTCCTTCCCTGTGCACAGTCTCTGCTGGCATTGGGATGGGCAGGAAAACTCGGTCCTCATTTTCCTGGCCCGCCTCTAGGATGTGCTAAGCCAAGCAGCTGTTGCCAGCATAAGGACTGGCTGGTGGCCACCGTGTCCCTCTCCCCTTCTGGCCCTGGCCCCATTCCTACTCTGCCTAGGCCTTGTGAGACACAGGCAGTTACTGCGTCCAGTCCTGTCTGGTGCCATGCCCCTCTATGCTCCTTCAGGGCTGGCAGCAGAAACACTGGGCAGGACCAGCCTCCGTCTCCTCCAGCCCCGCTTGCCATGGCAAGCGATGGTGAGCAGAACTATGGGAATGTGAGGCACCTGGCCCAGCTGGGCTCCCTGGAGCAGCAAAGAGCAGTTCGGAGGGGACTGACGTGAGAGCCTCTGGTCTAGAGCTTGAACCTTAGCATTGTGCTACAGCTGTGACACTTATCTGGCTTAAGGGATCAGGCACCGGGTGTGCAAATAGGGCCAGGGCTCTTTCAGAGCCAGCATTACCTCAAAAGCACCCCTAAGCCGGACTGTGGCTGTGTATGCGTCCACTTGGCCCAGCTCAACTCTGTGCCTGCCTGCCAGAAGTCCTGATTGCACATCTCATTGTCATCCAAAATCTACCCATGGGGCTGCTTGCTCAGCACCCACGGGCCCCTCCAGTTCTCCCTTTAAAAACTGGCCCAGAGAGGGAAGAGCCAGGACCTGCCAGCAAAGCTTTTCTTTTCAATAGAGGAGTCCCTGTCCCAAAGGCAGGCGCGTGGGAAGGCTGGTACAGCCAGATGAGGTCGGGCCAGGGGCTGCTCTGACACCAGCTCCCACAGTCAGAGATCCTGGGTGTTCTGCCAGCAGGACAAAATGGACCCTTTGCTCCATCCTGTTCCTACCAGGACATTGGCAAAGTCTCCCTGGCTTCTGTTGGGCTGAGCCTGGGGTATGTCCCCACCGGCACTGGCGGTCCTAGCACTGCTGCCTCCCAGGCTGGCCCGTCTCCCAAAAACCCCCCATCTCTGCCCTTCTCGATCATCCCGGGAAGTCCCCCGGGACCCCAATCCAACTGCCAAGCCTTTGTCCCCTCCCGCTCTCGCATGCCCCCGGCTGCAGCGGCTTGTCCTGGTACTCTGGGACCACCCAGGGCAGCTGGCAGCTCCGGGGCTCCCTGCCCGGACCGCAGCACCCAGAGCCAACCCCCGGACACAGGAATGTGCCCGGGGCGGCCCCCGCAGCCCTCAGAGCCCCTGTCAGGGCGGGTCCCGTGAAGGGGGCCCGCGGCAACCCCGACGAAACCCGAAGAACCGGGACTCGCGCTCCCTGGTCCCCGCGGGACCGCGTCCGGGGCGCGGGTGTGCCGGAGTCCCTGTGCGCGGGGACGGAGGGGCCGACGGAGCCGGTGACCAGCAGCCCGAGGCGGGGCGGATCCGTCCAACACGGCTGAACCCCTGCGGCCGCCCCGTTCCCCTCGTCGCCCGGGGCCGACACGGGTCTGGTTCACGGGCCTCCCGGACCTTCCCGCCATGGACGAGCAGCGTCCATCGTGCCGCCCCCATGAGCTGCTCTGGGACCCACCGCCCAGGCTCGAGCCGGGGGGCGGCCCCCGCGTCCTCCCCCGGTGCCGGTGCCGCATGGATCGGCCC
>VZTE01003320.1:2789779-2880376 GCA_013397775.1 Eulacestoma nigropectus | reverse complement strand
GCTCGGCCTGTACGTGCCGGCGCGGTGCTGATGCCTGCCCGCTCTCCGGGCGGCGGCGGCTCGCCGTATGCGTGGCTGCTTGCGGTCGCGCCGCTCTCCCGGCCCGGTCCCGGTCCCGGCCCCTGCCTCTGCCCCTGCCCCTGCCCCGCTCTCCGGGGCCGCTCTCTTCCCCGAGCCTGGCGGGCCGGCGCTTGTGAAGCCCCCACGGTGTGCGCGGGGTAGGGCGGCAGCGGCCCCCCTGCAATAAACCCTCGGTGACAGCGACCGTGTCGGGGGAATTCCGATGCTGAGGAGTTTCACGCTTTACAGTTTCACGAAACCCATTAAGTATTTCGTTATGAACAATGTAAGACACGGACGGGTCTGGCCACTGTGCGGACACAGCACTGCTCAGTGTGCGGGGCAAACCAAGAGGCTGCAGGGGATCTTTAGGAGGAGCTGTGCAATGCCCCGCAATACTCAGTGCTCCCCTCTGCTCCGCCCGCCGGGTTTGCAGCTGTGTTCGGCCTCACTGAAAGTGCTGCTTGAATAGACTTCCTGGCTGTGAACACCTTGAACGCCTGTGTTACCAGAACAGAGGGATTTCTCTGATACACCACGTCCAAATAGTTTTAATTAATAACCCTAGAATAGGTGTTTGTTCTGTTCTGAAGCAATTAAGCGCCCATGATAAGAGCACAGCTTTCACCATTTTAAAGTATAGAATTAACCTTAATGCAAACAGCCCTTGTGACAGTGGAAGGAACTCACTGTGTGTCACTGGTCATGCAAAGGTGTGTCACTGGTCATGCATGCAAAGGTACTTCACTGCTCAGGGCCTAAGCTTTCAGGATTGGGTTTTTTGGACTGGTTGGTTTGTTGGTTGGTTGTAGGGCCGTCAGTAGTTTCAGGTAGTTCTACAAGACATTGCCAGCATTAGTGTTTTAAAATGCCACCTATGTGTATTCTTAGAAGTCATGGTCCTGCATGTACTTGACCTGGCTTGGCTAGGCTGTGAATCTCTAAGTTGGATCATCCTTACAGGCTTTCTGTGTGCCGGGGTACCCAAATTCCTGCCACCGGCAGTATGGTGAGCCGTGTTCCTGTCTGTCAGCCCGGCACTACAGAGACTGCACCTGCATCTGCACCTTTTGTTTAAAAACCACAATGAAACAAAACCCTGACAGGCAAACCCACTCTTTGGTTGGTTAATGCCACACTGAGTACAAACTTAATACAAGACCTAATCACACCTCTCTTAAATGTCTGGTACCTCAGAAACAGGGCACAAAGAATCTCTTTACTTTGTGAGCACCCTTATCTGAACAGCACCGGAATGATCTGCTGGGGAACCGGAAAACAATTTGCTATCTTGTTTCTTATCACTAATACAGGGCAGTCTAGGGAGCTGAATCAGTCCGAGGACATCAGAGGCGAGGTCTGTGGCTGCGTTTAGGGTTGTGTGTCAGCAGATTCAGATTGCTGATTGGGTGATTACAGTAACCTTTGGTATGACTGTGCAGCAGATCACAGCTGCCCTTCTTGGAAGTGCAGCAGGAAAGTCTTCAGCTGCAGTGGCTGACATGTGCTTCCTCCTGTATCTGTGACAGGACTACCAAGCCTGGATATTCTGACTCAAAGCCGGAATCATCTTTACCTTTTGTGCGTGTGTGCCAGAGCTGCATTAATGCTCTTGTCTCCTTTGGACGACAGAGCAGCATTAACTCAATACTGAATTTTCTTGCTGTGATTAGTGAGAGGTGAGGTCCGTAGCACTCCCAGCAACTGGGAACTGGGCAAAATGTGTGACTTCCATGAGCAGTTAGCTCAGCAGTCAACAGGGACAGAACCATCATCATGCTGTGGTTAGTGTGAAAAGGCGTGGGCTGCGTGCCGTGCAGGAACCTGTAAGGGTTCCATAATGGCAATTGCCACCCTCCTGGCATATGAGCCCTGTGACAGTTCAGCACTAGAGCTAGCTCAGTTGTGGTGGGTAAACCTCCTGTCACTGTCCTTAGATACCAGAAGAAAGCTCCACTTGCTTGTGTCCATTTAAGAGCAACAGTCTGAGTTTTTGATGCCTTAGTTACGCCTGTAGCTAAAAGTTCTGTTTCAGCAAGAGCCTGTAGTTGCTTGGTATAAATCTATGGTAAGGAATCTGCTTTTTAGAAAAACTAGAAAAAGGTTCTGGTTAACCCTCTCCCCACACCTGAAATCATGAGGCTTTCCTTACTGACATCATGGGCATGCGTGATCTGTCAGTGGCTATCAGCTTCAGTGAGGCTCTGAGTTTTTACCTGATTTGAGTGTGGTGTGTCATAGCCTTGAGACAGAGCTATAGAGCAAGGAAGAGAGTTTTTCTCTAGGATAGGAGCAGGAATGTAGAGACGTTGTTGCTTTGTGAGTTCTTAGGGCAAAGGTTTTCCTGCTGCTTTATCTGTTTTTTTCCAGGAGGGAGGGGAGAGTAAGGGATTGGAGAAAATAACTCTCCTCCTCCTTTTGCATGGTTTGCTTCACTTCATTAAATCATCAGCCATCAAGCTCATAGTGTACCTGCCAAAGGCTCATTCGGCACTGGTGTGCTGAGGCAGCAGGACGCAGGCATGAAAATGGTTCCTGAGTATGTTGGCAATCCTACTCTTGTCCTCCTCTGGTGGTAGCAGGGCTATGTGGAGTGCACAGTAAATGCCTCTATAGCCTGGTTTGCCAGCGCTGTTCCTCCCACTAGCAGCGAGCACTGATGGTGAGTTACAGCTCTGACTGTTGCTGATCGAGACATTTCAGTGCCAGATGTGTGCCGTGCTTTGAGGATTTTGTGGGAGCAGCAGCACTGGGCTCGGTGCATGGGAATAAGATGGAGGAGATCATCCTTGGTGTGGTATGTACAAAGTCCAGGCTTGCTGTGTCCCCTGTGTGGTTTCTGTTGGGTTGGTGTCCGCTCCCCCAGTAGATCCAGCATGACAGCTGATGGGCTTGCGTACAACCAGTGCCTGGTAGTGTGGCTGCGGGTCCTTGTCTGATGTACTTCTGCTCCAGCACTTTCTCTGAACACTTACCTGTTACATTTCCTGCCCTTTCTGCCTGGAGGCCTGCATTATTCTACCCTTATTTCCAAGGAGACTTCACAAGCAGCTGGATTGCTCTGTGTCTTTTGCGTTTCCCACCTTGCTCAGATGAATTAAGGCAATCTTCTGTTGTTGTTCCCAGCGAGGGGGTTCTCGCCTGCCCTGATGCCGTGCTGGCAGCAGGCTGATGGCTTTGGGGTGTGCTTCCTATTGCTTCCGGAGGACCGGGATCTGACAGCTGTATGTGGCAATGCAGTCTCCTGCTGTGTCCTGGCTGTAAGGGAAGGCATCACTGAAGAGGAGGAAATTCAGTAACTTAATCTAGGGAATGCTGGAAATCATGTGAGAATATGAGAAGCAACAGCAGAGAGTGCCTCTTGTCCAGTTTTAGGAAGTACTTAATAACATGAGGTGTTCACAGCATCCTCTCTTCAACGTTGCCCTTACTTACGCAGGAGGAATGCTTTTGGCCACTTTATAATTAGGAAAAGCACAGTGAAAGACACCTGCTTGACACTTGTGTGGGTACTTACGCAGGAGGAATGCTTTTGGCCACTTTATAATTAGGAAAAGCACAGTGAAAGACACCTGCTTGACACTTGTGTGGGTGCAGCTCAGGTCAACGGTGAACAGCTGTGTCCTTGGCATGTACAGGTCAGTTGAATGGTGTGTTCAGACTCTGTCCCTTCTGGGGCAGGCAGCGCTGCTCCTGTAGGTGACAGTGGAGGACATGCTCCTTTCCTGGCATTTCTAACTCATAGCATATATTCAGCACCTGGTCAAAGGAAGTGATTGTTCCACTCTACTCTGCGCTGGTGTGGCCTCATCTTGAGTTCTGGGGCAATTTTGGTTACTGCAATATAAAAAACACATAAAGCATTAGAGAGCTTCCAAAGGAGGACCATGAGGATGGGAAAGGGTCTGGAAGGGCCTTATGAGGAGGGCATAGGGCCTTCAGCCTGGAGGAGACTGAGGGGAGACATTGCAATCTTCAACATCCTCCTGAGAGGCAGTTGAGGGGCAGCTCCGATCTCTGCTCTTCGTGACTGGTGACAGGACCTGAGGAAGCAGCTGGTGCTGAGTCGGGGGAGGTTTAAGTTGGGTATCAGGAAAAGGGATTTTCCCCCAGAGGGTGGTTGAGCGCTGCAACAGGCTCCCCAGGAAAGTGGTCACAGCACTAAGCCTGTCTTAAGTTCAAGAAGCCTGTGGACAATGCTCTCAGGCACATGGTGGTGTTCTTGGGGTGTCTGTACAGGGCCAGGAGCTGGACTCAATCTTGATGGATCCCTTCCAACTTGGTGTATTCTGTAATTCTATGCCAGCTTGCAAACCCAGACACCCTGACCTGCAACCCAAACTGTTGCTGATGCTCCCTGTGTCCTCTTTCCCTGCCATAGAGTTTTCACTTGTTTTCCCTCCTCCCTGCAAACTCCTGCATCTCTCAAACTGTTCTTTCTTTACTGTAGGTCTTCTTGAGCTGAAAGGATGAAAATTGGCAATTGGGAAGTCACTGTCACTGACCTGAGCTTTATCCTGACTTCTGGAGTCCCAGTTGATGTCGTTGGGCATATGAGTCTGCAAGAGTGTCCTCTGTCCCTGTCCATGATTTAGGCAGCGGCTGGACATGCATCACTGTAAGGGTTACATGATTTCAGTGTTGGTGATGACACTGTCCCAGTGCAAGGGGGTTAATTGCAAAATGGAGCTGCTTATCTAAAATGATCCAGAATTCCAGATCCCCTCCCACCCTGAGAGTGTCTTCCTATGCCCTCCTTTTGTGCTGGGCAGCACCGTCCCTCATGCCAAATCAGTCCCTGCCCTCCCCACCATCACTTGCTTCCATCACACAGCTGGCCCTGGGATCGCCCTGCATCTGATCTCTCTCTTCCTGTTGCACACTGTAATTCCAGAGCGGGATGGTCGGCCACCGAAGCTGCAATGTCGTCCCCGACGACCTCCAGTGAGGGAGAGAACTCCACTCCCAGGTTTGTTGTCGGTTCCAGAGACGATGAGACAGAATTTCTGGGATCAAACATGAAGACAGACGAAACCGATTTCTTTGAAGATGATGAAGAGGAGGAGTCGGTAAGGAGGTCCCAGAATTCTGGGCTGGAGCACCTGTGCGGAATCCCTGGGTCTTAACCAGGTTTTGCATGGTTACTGCTGAGGCTGCAGGTAGTTGGGACAGCAGGGGACACAGCACCTGGCTGTGTGGCACAGCCGTGGGACACGGCAGTGGCATTTACGACAGGACGCACTACATCGTGCTGCCATGCTCACTGCCTCAGGAAATCCAGCCTTTTTGCTTGCAGGTCTGATTCGGGAAAACTAGTGGATTTCTTTGTTCTAGAAACTTAACCTGACACTCCTGTCAACCTTTCTGTTTCACCAGGGAAATTTTTGAGGAAAACTCTGGCACCTGTGAAAAGGGCAAAGGTGTCTCTGCAGAAAGAAAACATTCATTTTTTTCTGTAACCTCCAGGAACAGTATGCAGAAAAAAATTGTCTCCAGCTCCTGACTGCTTTTGGCCCCTATTCAGTGTTGTATTAAATGCTACTTAGCTGATCTCTGTCTTCTCCTCTGTCAGCCACCAGAACGGCAGATCGTGGTGGGAATCTGTGCCATGACCAAAAAGTCCAAGTCAAAGCCCATGACACAGATTCTGGAACGTCTGTGCAAGTTCGAGTACATCACAGTGGTGATCATGGGGGAAGATGTTATTCTGAACGAACCAGTGGAGAACTGGCCCTCTTGTGACTGCCTGATATCCTTCCACTCCAAAGGTAACACATCTGTAGCAGGCCTTAGCCTGCTTGAGCTGTGGGCAAGGGAGTTTCCTTTCAGCCTTCCCCTCTGTCCTCACCCTGTATTTCAGGATTCCCCCTGGATAAAGCAGTTGCTTATGCCAAGCTGTGCAAGCCATTTCTGATCAACGACCTTGATATGCAGTATTACATCCAGGACAGGTGGGTGTCTGTGAGCCACTAAAGCCCCTTCCCTCTTCCTCTGATTCTTCTCAGCATGCTGTGCAAACTTCATTTTTCTGGTCACAAACGAATGAGATGAGGAGGAAGGGGACCTTAGCAGTGGCTTTCTGGGGTTTCTCCAAAGCATGAAGGGGAATGGCTTTAAGGGTAAAACCATTGAGATCATGTAAAACCATGTCTTGTTTTCTGGTGTAAATGTCTTGTAAGGAGTCGCTGGGATGTAGGTAGTGGAAGAGTTCTCACAGAACAAGGCTGCCATGACTAAAGCAAAAAGACTGGTCTCTAAGCAGGAGAGCCAAGTGGTGAGCTGGCGCTCTGGGTCAGAAACTGGGAGCAAGGGTGGGTCAGAATCTGTGGAACACATGTTGGTCAGACACGTGAGATTTCTCAGTCATCTGTTGGTAGAGGCCACCAACAGCCACATACTTCAGCTCTTATACCCAAGCTGCTTTGGCTGTGTGTGAGTAGGGGTCCTAACAGATCCTAAACCTCCTGCCCTGTCTTTGGGGTGGTGAGCAGTGTTATGGGGGTGCTGGCAGGCATCCCAAGGTGTAACGAGTGAAAGAATTGGGGTTTGCCCCTTGACACAAGATGAAAGAAGGCTCTGCTGCTTCTGCCTGGCCTGGGCACTGGACAGCTTGGCATGACAGGGCACTCTCCAAGAGGGCAGGTGGCATGTACTGCGTGTGCTGCTGTGCTTTGGGCACATGCTAATAATTGAGCGCCCATGTTTAGGCCAGGTAGAGATTTACTCTGGGGCACTGGTGTCCAGAGCAAGACTGAGGCAAACCCCATAGCCTGTAGGACTCATCCAGAGAGCATATACTGAGAAGTACCTGCAGTCTGTCTCAATGCTTTTTTGTGTTCATTTGACTCTATTCTTCATCAGTGGGAGTCAAGTCTTTCCCTTGACATGTACTGAGGACCTTCTAGACTCTTCTCACAGTGCTTCTGTCCTGTACAGGCGTGAAGTGTATCGGATCCTTCAAGAAGAGGGAATAGACCTGCCCCGCTATGCTGTGCTCAATCGAGATCCTGACAGACCAGAAGGTCGGTGTCCAAGCTCTACTGAAAGCCATTTCCCCAGGCTCTGCTATTTAAGATAGTCTGCAGAGAACAGATACTGGCAGTCACCTCGAAGAGGCCTGACTCATAAGTCTGTTGGGTTTTTTTGTGGGCAAAGGTCCCAGCAGCAAAACCGTCTGATGGGCCTGGAAGGGGCTGTGGCTGCACTAGGACTGCCTCACCTTTCCTGATGTGCTGCTGCTGTGCTCTGTCTTCAGAGTGCAACTTGGTGGAAGGAGAGGACCATGTGGAGGTAAACGGAGCTGTTTTCCCAAAGCCATTTGTAGAGAAGCCAGTCAGTGCTGAAGACCACAATGTGTATATTTACTACCCGACATCAGCAGGTGGGGGCAGCCAGCGGCTCTTCCGTAAGGTGAGGAGGGGTCTCCAGAGCTGGTGTTGGAACCAACAGATCTGAGACCCATGTGGCTTCAGGAAGGAGTGTTGGGGCAGGTGAAGAGGAAAGGAAGGTTTTGTGTTGGAGAAGTTTAGATCTTCTCAGAACTTTTAGTTCAACCCCATCTACCTGGGAACCACAGAAGGACATATTTTAGTGGTAGTGCTGACTTCACCTTCCCCATCCTCTTGGTGACCTGTATCTTGTAGTCATGGAGCACCGTGTCCCTTTCTGAATTGCATGCTGCTTTTTCCAGATCATCTCCTGGTTTTATCAAGATGAATTTTTCAAAAAACCTATGTTCTTGTCCTTTAATATCATTCTTGCCCTTCCCATCTTAGTGTAGCTTGCACATGCGATAAAGGCAATATTTATTCCTGAATTCCACAGGAAATCTGCCCTTACTCACTTCCCCCACTTTGCCAGTGAACAGTTATAGCTGTGATGTATCTTTTTCCCAATCAGTTACACATCTGCCATTAATAATCCTAAAATGATTGTTCCTTTAGGTAAGATACAGGCATGCCTCTTGAGGTTGTATCCAAAGTCTTACTAGAAATGAAAACAACATCATCCTTGATGTCGATAAGATCAGTCATGGTCCTAGAAGGCAATTAAATTGGTTGGATTATCACCTGTCATAATTAATTTTCATTTGCATATTAGTTAGGCTCCTTACTTTGTAGGTCTTCATTCACTGTTTTTTGTTCCATATCTTTGAAGTGATTGGAGACAAATTAATGGTCTATAATAACTTTTCTCCTCTTTAAAGCCTGGAAAATTACATACCTGCTGCCTGCATTTTACAGTCTCTTTTGTGCTCCATAAATAAGTGTACTTTAACAGCTGTGGGGCCTGAGATGCTAATCCACTAAGTCCGCTAAATTCTCTACATATGGGATGAAACTTCTGCTTTTCTGCTTCCATCTAAGAAAAGGATATCCATGCTCTTCCCTGAGGTGTTTGTTCTGTGCTCTCAGATTGGCAGCCGGAGCAGTGTGTACTCCCCAGAGAGCAGTGTGAGGAAGACAGGCTCCTACATTTATGAAGAATTCATGCCTACAGATGGTACTGATGTAAAGGTAAGTTAAAGCCTGGAACAGTGCCCTCCTTTGCCAGGCCTGGGGGAGCTGAAGGTTCAGCGGTTCTGCTTAGTCCTACTTAGGGTCTGGAATGTGTGTTTAAGTTTTGTGGTGCTGACTGTGCAGTTTTGGCCCCAAAGCGAGGAATGGGTGCTCTGTAGATCATACCAGGAGGAATGCGTGAGACCATGTCATCTCCTTTTCTGTGTCTGCAGCAGAAATACCTTCTGGAAGCTGCAGTTAGTCTTGGTGGCTATGTCGGGTGTAACTCACTGTATTTCCAGGTGTACACCGTTGGGCCGGACTATGCCCATGCAGAGGCTCGCAAATCCCCCGCTTTGGATGGGAAAGTGGAACGGGACAGTGAAGGGAAAGAAATTCGTTACCCAGTCATGCTGACTGCCATGGAGAAACTTGTTGCCCGTAAAGTCTGTGTAGCCTTTAAGGTCTGTATTTTCTTTCCTGTGCGAGCAAGACTCCACAAATGTCTGATTCGTGTCAGGGTTGGTGTTAAAACTTGTCGTCCTGGCATGTCTCAGGCGTGGCAGTCCTCCATGCCTGATGCCAGTTGTTGGTCCTACTGACTGTGGCAGTTTGCTGGGCAGAGGTGACTGGGAAAGCAAGAGGGCCTGCAGCAAATGCCCTCTGTGCTGGCAGGTGCCTGGTGTCCCATATATATCTGAGCATTTAATGTTGGATCCTGAGCATGCTGCTTTCCATCTAACCTGTGCTAATCCTGTCTTGACTGTTTCCTGCATTTGTTTATGTGGAAGATTTGGTCTTATTTTCTTGTTTTTCTTTTTGCATTTTGGTACTTTTGTTTGTTTGGGCTTTTTGTTTGGTTTTTTGGGGGTGGGTTTTTTTTGTTTTGTTTTTGTTTTTTGTTGTTGTTTTTGTTGTTTTTGTTTTGTTTTGGGTTTGTTTGTTGTTTGTTTTTTGTTTTTTTAATATGGCTCTGGTGCAAATTGATGTTTGATTTTACAGTTGGGTAGAGTGAGTATGAGTCTAGCTATGGTTTCATGACATGCTCAGCAGTGTCAGTGGAAGAAGCACTGGGCTCCTTGTTCCTGCCCCGCTGCAGCTGGCACCCCATGCAGTTGGGCTGATGCAGATTTGGTCTCTTTTCTACCTTGTAGCTTATTCCATTTAGTAATGGGTGTCTTTACCTGCAGCACTTCTTGTCCGTGCTTGTCAGTCTGGTTTAAAATGATTGGATTTGAAAGGAAGAGCAGGATACCCAGGAGCTGCTCTGTTTTAGGTCTTTAGAGCTCTAGGAAGTTGGGGGTTGGCCCTGATGGCTTCATCTGGGGGCTTGTGGGTAGGGCCTTTGGTACAGCAGTGAGGGTGTAAAGGTCTGACTAATGGCATGTGTTCACACTTGTTCAAGACTTGTAGGTGGTCAGGGAGTGGAGGATGGCTGTAGTATCAGCCAGGCTGAACTGGACAGTGTTGGCTGGCTCTGTGTATGCCTCGCTGGCAGGGTGGCTGCTGTCCCCCACTGCTTCCTTACTGTGTGTCCAAGTCCCATATCCTCTGCTTGCTCCTGCAGCAAACTGTCTGCGGGTTCGACCTCCTGCGGGCCAACGGCCACTCTTTTGTTTGTGATGTGAACGGCTTCAGCTTTGTGAAGAACTCCATGAAGTATTATGATGACTGTGCCAAAATCCTTGGGTATGAACAATCCGAGTTTCGATAAGGTGGTAAGGTAACTCATGGCAAAGTAAAATGAAATGTGGAGTCCTGGTCAGTATGTCAGAGAAGTCTGCAGGTGGTTCGTGTGAGTCATTTGTTCAGCAGGTGAAAGCTTAGCTCTTGGAGGTATGGGTTATTTTCAACCCCTGGAACTCCTGCCTGCGTTGACATTAGCTGTCTTTGTCTACAGCTAGATGTATCTTCCAGGTCTTTTCATTGCATGCTAAGCCCCGTTGTGGTATTGGTGATGTGAGGGAAACTGGTACCCCTTTGGGGTGCCCTAACTAGCCCACGGTGTGATAGGGGTCTCTGCAATGAAAGTGAGGGGAAATTCTGTGGCTCTCTTCACATCTTTCAGCAGGACTGCTAAGGAGGAGGTGGAGAACCAAGGCAATGGATTTTCTTGTGAGTGTTGTGTTTTGATTTCTTCCAGAAATATAATCATGCGGGAATTGGCTCCCCAGTTTCATATTCCCTGGTCCATCCCAACAGAGGCAGAAGACATCCCCATTGTCCCCACAACTTCAGGCACCATGTGAGTACCTGCCATCTTCTCAAAAGGATGCCAGTGATGACTACATGAGGGACAAAGTGTGAACAACCCTGTCCAAGGGCCTGATAGCACTTGCAGCATGGCATCCTCCAGCTGCTGTGCTGCTTGCAACCCTGAAATGCCTGTGGAAAGGCTTAGCTATGCACGTGGAAGTTGTGACAGGTTGGAGATTAGTTGTAGGTTTGATGGATGCGGATGACCAGTAACTGAAGAAATTACAGAAACTGCTCATGTGGCTTTCAGAGGGTCCAAATTCTTCATCAGGACAGGAAACAGATCAGGACAGATGCTGTAGCTGGCTGCTCCATGGAGAAAGTGCATGTTGAGTTACCCGTGAAATGGGTGTAAACACTTAGCTGAAATATTCATGTTACCCATATGCTTAGCAGCCCCTCATTTGATACCTTTGGCCTTGCTAGTTTTCTACCACATAAGGTTAAAAGACCAAAGGCAAAAGTTTCTTTGTGATCTTCAGCATACTTGTACACTGGTATGAAACCAGACAATTCGATAGTGTCTGCTTTGACTCTCTCTGCAGCTGTGGCACTCGTGCTTGGTTTAGTCTGGGAGAAATTCTACCCCTGCTGAGGAAAGCAGCTGTCAGAAGGATGAAACTGAAAGAACAATGGGAAGCTACTTCCTGGTGGCAGTTCTGGCGTGTAGGGGCACATTTGTCATCTTTATCTTGTCTTTCCCCAGGATGGAGCTTCGCTGTGTTATTGCAGTCATCCGTCATGGAGATCGCACCCCAAAGCAGAAGATGAAGATGGAAGTGAAACATCCTCGGTAAGAGCCAAGGGAAGAAGGTGCTGTGCTGCTGGGAAGGGTCGAGGGTCTATTCTCTAAACCAAGAGCAAGAGCAGAGGGCTGAGTGCATAGGAGGCAGTGCTTTTTCCTGGCCCATCCAAGCAAATGCTTTCTGACCAGTTGAGAGAGCCTCCTTTTCCCACAAAGATCCTGACACCTTCTGTGTGAACACTGGAAGGGAGAGTGAAGGTGTACTAGGTGCTGAAAAGGAAAGTGCCCCACTAAATGGGAAGCTAGTATCTGCTTCCTGGTTTTACATTGAAAAACAGTTGTTTTT
Organism: Eulacestoma nigropectus; assembly: GCA_013397775.1. Taxonomy (NCBI): domain Eukaryota; kingdom Metazoa; phylum Chordata; class Aves; order Passeriformes; genus Eulacestoma; species Eulacestoma nigropectus. The sequence goes on along the minus strand of VZTE01003320.1, from coordinate 2,868,471 downwards.
TCAGAATTTCTGAAGCACAGGGAGGAGCCAGCAGGCTGCTGGTTCTCCCTGAAGGACATAGACTGAATGCACTTGTAGGGATGACCCTCCTTGTATTACTGAAACAGCAGAAATGGATCAGCATTCTTTGTTGTCTGTTCAGGTTCTTTGAATTATTTGAGAAGTATGATGGTTACAAGACAGGGAAGTTGAAGCTGAAGAAACCAGAGCAGCTACAGGTAAGTACATTCTGGGGTTACTGTGTGGGATATGCAGGTGATACAGATCCTGGTGCAAGGCAGTTCTTTGGGAGGGTGAAAACCTCCAAAAGGGCAACAGTCCCAGTCTCATTCCGCACCCTGTGCACACTCAGCCGGGTGACAGCAGGAGAGCAGAACGGAAACTTCTGCTGGGTGATGTGCACACTGTAGGATGGAGATGACCTGATGCAGCTTGCCCACCAGCTGTGGTTGCCTCTGGTGGCAGATGCTAGGGTCCATGCTAGGGAGTGGGGAAATTGGAGGTACCTGCTTGGTTCTCAACAGGGCTGTAGCACAGCATGGGGGTGAAGCAAACTGCAGTGTGAAGGTTTGTCCTGCCTGAGCTGTGTCTTATGAAATGACGCCTCTGAGGAGTGTCTGCATGGACCTGATGCTGGATGAAGCTGTCCAGGAGGCCTTGCAGAAGTACACTGGTGAGCCTGAGGCAGAACTGCCCTCTGCTTTCCAACAGGAAGTGCTGGACATTGCACGGCAGCTTGTGGTGGAGCTGGGAACTCACAGTGATTGTGAAATCGAGGAGAGGAAATCCAAACTGGAACAGCTGAAGAGTGTCTTGGAGATGTAAGCATTCCTATCTTGGGGCACTGTGGGTTTGCCTCAGAGCATATGATATGGAAACAAGCTGTGCTGCTGGTGTCCTGGCCAGCTGGTGCCCAGAGATTGGGGTCTCCTCTGTCCTTTGTTAGTAACTGTACATGAAAGGCTCCTCACCTTTTCTTCTTGACATCAAAACCATGCTGATCCTTGTCCCAAGTGTGTTTGGTGTTTGGCTAAACAACTTGAGACAACATTGAGCTTCCTTTGCTGCAGGAGAGGAACTGGGGTTCCTGAAGGGACCATGTTGATAGGAAGCATTTTGATGTTATTTGGAACAAAACTTGTTTTAAATGAGGTTGTCCTGGTGCCAAAAGCTTGGCAAAAAGGAGCTCGGAAAACATGAAATGAAGTTTGTGTCCTCTTAGATTTTGTACAGTCAAAATAAAAATATGGTGGTATTGACATCCTAAAAACAAAACCAGGGTTCCTCTCAGGACTGCAGCTTGCTGTGGCACACACAACCAGCAGCTATGTTCAGGCCATGTGTCTGGAGCACAGAGGAGGACTTTTTGCTGTGATTCCCCCCTCTGCTCTTTCTGCTCATCAGAGACATGGTTATCCTCAAAGCATCTGTCAGAGTGGTTTTTTTCTGTGATCTCATTAATTCACTTGTTAAAGATGTTGATAGAGTTTAAAGCCCTAGCGAGGAATGACAGCACAGAGTGCTCTTGGTAGAAGAGCAAGGGAACGGATCTTTGAATTTTGTTTGAGGGAGCTGTTTGGCTTTTTGTGGGGGTGTATGCTGGGTCACAGGGAAATGACAAAAATCATGTTCCATGGCTATGGATGTTGTAGCAGAAAGTCTTTTCCCTGTGCTCTACTTTTGCTGTGTACTGCCTGGGGGCCTCTGGGCAAAGGCTGGGTGGAGTTGATTTGTTTCAGTTTTTTTTTCCTCCCTCCCATGTGACAGGTATGGACATTTTTCTGGCATTAACCGTAAGGTTCAGTTGACCTATCTGCCTCATGGACATCCAAAAGCTGCGAGTGAAGATGAAGGTAAAGAAACCTTATGGTGCTACCCTGATCTTTAAGCCCAGAGTTCAGGTGTGAGTGAAGCTACCCTACCTGTGTAGGCCTCTGGACATGCAAGCAGAATTAGTGACCCATATCTTATCTTTGCTCACATCATAGGAAGGGTTGGAGTGATGCCAGTACACCCTGGTTGGCTCTACAGGGCTTGCACTTCCAATTTTGTGAATGTCAGCCTATATCTTCAAAATCTAGTGACTCTGAATTTCCTACTTGCTGATTTGTTTCCTGGGGATTTTGGGTCAGGCTTGTGTTGAGAACACTCTGCAAGGCACTGATGACAACCTCTCCTTCCTCCCCTCTTCTCCCTCTGCAAGCTCAGATATGAGATCTGAGGTAGTGAATACCTGTTTGTCTCCTAGAAGCTCGCCGAGAGTCCTCCCCCTCCCTTCTCCTGGTGCTTAAGTGGGGTGGAGAGCTGACGCCGGCAGGAAGAGTCCAGGCTGAGGAGCTGGGGCGAGCCTTTCGCTGCATGTATCCGGGAGGCCAAGGTGAGTTTGTCCAGGTACCTCCAGTCCTGCCCCATGGCTGCCAGGCAGCCCAGGTGAGGGTTGCTCAGGCGTCTGTGGCTGTATACAGCCTCTGGGATTAGTTTTTGTTCTTTTGAGTTGGCATGGTAGGGATAAATAATTCAGGTGGGTTTTGCACCCAAAGATCCCTAAGCTGACCAGGGAGGTCTGATGCAGTTGTTAAAGTTTAGTGTGTCTTGGAGCACAACAGCTTTCTTCACATAATGTGACAGGATTCAGAAAAGACAGGTGGTTCTAATAAGATACATTCTGATGCAGCAAATACAAAATTTATGGATGGTTAACAAGGAATTTAGGTCAAATGTAGAGAACAGAGGAGATCTGTCTTGGAACACAGATAATTCTGTTCTGAGACAGGAGAATAGGAAGGTAACTTCTCCATATTTTCTCCACCATAATTCTGTGATGGTGAAAAACATCTAATATGCACACAAATCAACAAGAGCTGAAAGGGGAAAAAAAAAAGACTGAGATTGCCTTTGAGTCAGGAGTAATACAGTGGATTGGTCCAGTGAGCCCAGTATTGGATATGCTTGTCTTTGACTTGTATGTTTAATTAATTCAATTTAATTAATGAAATTTAAAATTAATTAAGCAAATTTAAATTGGATTGGAGAAGATTTCCTTCTAGAATAAGAAAGAGTTACCTTTGGTGGAAGAGGATCGGGTCAGGGGACACTTAAGCAAGCTGGACGTATGTGAACCCAAGGGCCCTGACGGGCTGCACCCACAGTGCCAAGGGAGCAGGCAAATGTCCCTGCAAGGCCACTGGAGATTCTCTTTGAAAGGCTCTGGGGACTGGGGGAGGTGCCTGAGGACTGGAGGAAAGGAAGTCGCTCCTGGATTCAAAACTGACAAGAGGGAGGGCCCAGGGAACTGCAGCCAGATCAGCTTCAGGACAGTCCCTGAGACAGTAATGGAGCAGCTAATCCTGGAGAGCATTCCTGGGTGCCTGAAGGATAGTCAGGTGACTGTGAGTAGTCAGCATGGATTCACAAAGAGAAGTCATGCTTAACCAACCTGATAACCTCCTACAGGGAAGTGACTGCTGTGCTTAGATGAGAGTCATTCTGAACAACAGCTTTGTAAATTTCTGCTGCATGTGGTCATTCATGGAGAGGGAGAGATCTTGTTTTGCAGGGAAGTGCTGTGTTCATGGGTAGCATTTGGTGCCTGGCAGCTTTCCCAAGACATACATCTGACTTCTGGCTGGTGCCTGTCCTTGTCTGTCAGGGTGTTTCTCTGAGTTGTGAGCTCAGAGCTGGGAGTAGTGTTCCTGTCTTGTCATGCAGTGTGACTGGGTACTGTGCAGAATTGCCCTGGGGTTCCAGGTAGTAGCAAATAGTGACCACTGCACTGTCTTTGGAGGTCAGACTTGAGAGCTGCCTGAGTTACTTTCCTCCATTACTGATCTGACTCCTGTGATTGACTCAGCCATGAGAAACCAGCAATTTGTGCCACGAGGTAATTGCAGCTGTACAGGATCTGCTTTGGAAACTTCCCTGCTGAACTGCCCTCCCTGCAGTTCTGAGGGCTGCAGGACCTGCTCTCATACAGAAAACAAGCAGAATGAAGTGATTTTTTTGTGCATCTTCATTCTGCATGAGGGTATTCAGGCTAGCAGAACTACTACAGGCTGTTCGGTGGAGTTTGCTGCAGAATTTGGGCAGCGTCAGACTTGACTGGTGAGTGCTCACTTTTTTCCTCAAAATGAACTTTCCCAAGTTAGGGACAGCCTTTGTTACATTTCTTGTGTACAACAGTACAGTCCTTGTGTATAGCTAGAACTGTCTATTTTGGAGCAGCATAAATGCTGCCTATGCAAGTGATTAATTCCCTACATAACTTTGTTACTACAATAAAGTTTGTTTGTCTAAACCAGTATATTGAGCTGATAATTTTGCAGGTGTGAGAATATGAATTTTGAGTTGTCCTCTGTTTCAGGTGATTATGCTGGTTTCCCTGGCTGTGGCTTGCTCAGGCTGCACAGCACTTATCGCCATGATCTCAAGATCTACGCCTCAGATGAGGGGAGAGTTCAGATGACAGCAGCAGCTTTTGCAAAGGTCCTTCTTCTCTTTTGGGCATCCATTTGTTCTGCTAAATTACTCTTAAAATATGCCGGTTCTAAAGGAAAACCTCTGGTGATGAGGAAGGAGTTTTCCTAGGATCTTCCCCCTCTCTGTTGGATGAACTGGGGTACACTGTGCTAATAGCAGGTGTATGGGGAAGTACTGAACATCTCGTGTATCTGCACCCATCTGTCACCTTTAATGTCCTGTCCAGGACAGGACTCTTGACTGGAGAAGGAGTTACGTATGGACTATTGCTGGTGCTTGATATTAGAGCACACCGAATGTGCTGCTGAGTATTAATTGCCTCTAGAATTGTTTCTGGGATCGCTGCCCAGCCAGAGGGGTTATTCCTTGCCTGCTGGATTTAAAAGGGGAGTGATATGTCTTTGGTGCAGTGTGGGGTGGGGACTGGGGAGAAAACAGGTTCATTTGCAGCTAAAGCCAAGGGGAATCCTGTGGTGGCCTTAGCTGGTCTTCAGAGCCTTCGCTGTATCGACATTTTCAAGCGAACTGAGTTGCCTGCTCAACAGCTGCCTGTACAAATCTGAGGCTGCTGCAGGCAGAGCTGTCCTTTGCTTGAACAGCTCTAGAAGCATGCCAGAGTCATCTCTGACTGGAGGGGATGTTGCTGTAAAACTGCCCTTCGAGGACAGTTGAGATTTCACTTAAGTTGGCTGAGTTCTGGCCATGAAACTACCAGAAGTTTTGTTGCTTGGGTTGCACAGACCTGAAATCTTGTCTTCTGTGGTGTGTCTTTAGGGTCTGCTGGCCCTGGAAGGAGAGCTGACCCCCATCCTGGTGCAGATGGTGAAAAGTGCCAACATGAATGGTCTGCTGGACAGTGACAGTGATTCCCTTAGCAGCTGTCAGCACAGAGTGAAGGCGCGACTGCATGAAATCATGCAGAAGGATGCTGAGTTCTGTGAAGAGGATTATGAAAAGGTAAAGCACCAGTGGAGCTTCATTGCTCCCTGTATCTGGAAGGAGCATAGCATTGCTACAGAGGTTTGATGTGAGGTGTGTGGTATGTGAACAGTAGTTTGGTTAGTTTAAGGTCAGTTCTGGTCAAAATGACAGAATATGTACGGAAGTGTGCAGGTTAATAGCCCTTGCTCTTCTTTGAGTGGCAGTCCTCAGTGTTGCTCTGCTGTCCCCTTCAAGACTGATCATGGTGCCTTCCTCTCCCTTCAGAATTCCCAGTGCATTTTGTTCTTGTGAGTATGCTAAAAGAACTCCTGCGTGCTGCTCAGATCAATCCCAGCTGCTGTGGGGCAGGGAGTGTGCCTCACTGGATTCTAGATCTGTGCTCTGTGTGCATGTGAACAGACCTTTTGGTTACAAAACCTTGTGTGTCCTGTTAGGGTCTGATAGCTGCAGAGTAGAGAGCATGGGCTGCATGCAGCACAGCAACCAGTGAAAGCACTACTGTTGCTTCTCCAACAAATCCCCAAAATACTGTTTTTCCTAGGCTCTGAAATGTGATTACTGGACTGAAATCCTTTAAGGAACATATTTATCATCTCAAAGAGCTACTTAAAATGAAACCCTTCTGCTCAAGCACAGAAGCAAAATGAGACAGGAATGGATACTGTGGGTGGAAGGAGGTTCGATCTGATGGGAGCAGTTGTTTGCTCCCTCTGAGTTTGATCCTGAGGAAGTTTTTAAGACATGTCTGACTACTCCTAGGAATAGGCCAGCTTATGTGCTCAGCTGGGAGCACAGCTTTTGTCCCGAGTCAGAAAGAAGTACAGCTGCAAAAGCAGACATTTTGTGTTCCCAGTTTGTGAAGACTAACTAATCTCTGCTGGGATCTTCTTTCAGCTAGCACCTACAGGCAGTGCTTCTCTGCTCAACTCCATGACCTTTATCCAGAACCCGGTTGAGGTCTGTAACCAGGTGTTCACCTTGATTGAGAATCTCACCTCCCAGATACGAAAACGTCTGGAAGACCCAAAATCTGCAGGTGAGCAACAGACCTGGAAAGGGTCTGGAAGAGATTAATTTATTGTTACATCTTCAGAGCTCCCAAACACCGCTAGGGCTTATGTTTGTCTGTAGCAAAGAAATTGTAAAGTGTAATTTTGTATGTGCTATTGATGTGGAAGGTTCTACTTTCAACTACTGTTAAAGAGAGCTGTAATGTAAAGGAAATGATATGTGCATCTTGGCTTAGAGTAAATGTAAACAGCAGCAGTATAACCTGGAAGGGTATGCCTGTATTTTTTGAGGCTTTTTCTGGAGACTGTAAACAGCAAGTTTTTCAGTCACAATTTGCTCATCTCTCCTAATAACAGTGCAGAGGTTTTACAAAGGCATCTTGAGGACCTGCCATGAGATTTATGGCAGACCTAAGCAAACAGGCAAACAGTTTCACTTTTCTCAAGCATTTCAGAAGTAGCCTGTTGCTGCAGGTTAAAACTCCTGCAACAGGTCCAGTGGCTTTTCCAGACTAGGATTCCTGTGGGTGACACAAGAATTGGAGCCCTTTAGTGCTGGGAGAAGTCAGTCGTAGCTGTCACTTGAAATCTCTGCAGCAATAACCAGGGTTCTGTGATTCTGTGGTTCTAGAATGTGAATGTGGTTTGGTGTTCTCTGCTGTTTAGACCTGCAGCTGTACCACAGTGAGACTTTGGAACTGATGCTGCAACGCTGGAGTAAGCTGGAGCGAGATTTCCGCATGAAGAATGGACGCTATGACATCAGCAAGATCCCTGATATATATGACTGCATCAAGTACGATGTACAGCACAACTGTGCACTGAAACTGGAAGGCACAACTGAACTCTTCAAGCTCTCCAAAGCCCTGGCAGATGTGATCATACCTCAGGTATAGCCTATATGACAGTGCCCGTGGTGCCAATTCCTGACCCTGCCTTTGTGTTTTGTCTGGATTCTCTTGCACATTAACTCCCAAGGCAGCATATCACAGTAGGGTGTTTCTCGGATCTGTCTTAGTATTTGTATAAGGCCAAAACCATTGGGCTCCTGGTTGAGGATTCTGGCAGGGTCAGAGTAATGAGCAGCTGACGCAGCAGCTTTTCCATGTTCATTGTCGTGCATCACAGCACAGCTCCAAGATGCATGTGTGCTACAGCAACATTCCATCCTCCTCCTTCACATGCAGGGTTGTGGAAGTGAAGGAGATTTCTGTGTGCTACAGCAACATTCCATCCTCCTCCTCCACATGCAGGGTTGTGGAAGTGAAGGGAGATTTCTGTGCTAAAGTTCTTACAAGTTTGTTGTTCTTGTCAAACTAGGACTTGTTCAGTTTGCAATGTTGAGCTGCTTCTGGCGAAGTTTCATTTGTATGGGATGAGCTTCTACCAGCAAGGTCAGCTGCCCCTGTAGAGCAGAAGTGGTCTAAACTTTTTCAGTGTTGCTGGTGAGATGCAGTCTGGCTGTTTTCAGCATAGCACTGCAGTTTTTATCTTTGCCAATAGCAGTTGTTGCTTTAATGGTCATGCTAGGTCAGGGTATAAGTTTGCATGTCATGAGACTGGAGATTTGCTCATGGTACTTGCACCTCTCAGCTGTGGAAGGATACTGACAGTCATGTCCAGACATAACTGGGGTTCTTGGAAGAGTCTCAGTCCTCTGTTATCTCTGCAATACTTGGGGGAAAAAAGCAAAAAGTGTTGAGTGACATTTCCCTTCCTGTCCTTGTTTAACCAGTGGTACTGCAGACTGGGCTGTTGAAGTCAAGTGGCCTTTTGTGTGAGGATGTAGCAAAGAACCAGGGCTCAGGGTATGTGTTGTTTTGTTCCTGCAGGAATATGGGATTAATAAGGAGGAGAAACTGGAGATTGCTATTGGCTTTTGTCTTCCTCTCATTAAAAAGATCCAGCTGGACCTACAGAGAACTCATGAAGATGAGTCTGTCAACAAACTACACCCGTTGTAAGGCTTGTGCTGCATGATGCTGGCAGTGGGGAGGGCGGCTATGGAGCACTGGGGGGTTCCCATGCCAGAAGAGTGTACTTTTGTGGAAGGAGGTACTGAGCATACACTGAAGGACACTCCAGGAGGAAGGCATGTTGGTACTCCTAGAACTAGAAGGCAAATGGAGAAGGCACATTGAGGTTGCTGACCAGAAGCACAGGGCCCCAAAGGCTTGTACCCATCGTAGCTGAATGGTGATGCCTCATCCCTTTCCCTGCACAGGGCCAGTGTAGAGTGGTGAGCCACCTACTATGTGTCTATTAGGATTCCACAAAATGTGTTGCTCCTGTTCCCAGTGCTCTCATTGTTTGTTCTGTCCTGCTGCCTTTGGCATTTCTGGGTGTGGGGTTATGTCATTCCATTAAGTGTACAGAGATGCCAGTGTGTGATAGATGGCAATTCATTAGCAGACGAGTAACTGTGGGCTGATCTTGGTTTAGGTACTCAAGAGGAGTTCTGTCACCAGGTCGCCACGTTCGAACACGGCTGTACTTCACCAGTGAGAGCCATGTGCACTCCCTGCTCAGTATCTTCCGCTATGGGGGGTTACTGGATGTAAGTGTCCCAGCAGTGCTCACAGAGTAAGCCTCCCTACTTTTTTCCAGTAGCCTTTTCCAAGGTGGACAGTGTATGTTTGTAGGTTGCCCCTTGAGCCAGCTCTCCCACTAATGCTGTGCATCAGCGGCCTCTGGCCAGCTCCATCTCTGCTGTGTTTGCATGCTGCAGCTTCCTGCCTTTCTGGCATGTAGGAGGATTGTTCTTCCTCAGTGCCTGCCTTGCTTGCACAGAGACATGTTTTCTCCAAGATCTGCCCTGCTAGTTTCAGGTGAGCAGACCACGTACCTGTCTAGGAGAATAGCAGTATGAGGCAATGGGGATGAGTGAATTTCTTACTTCCTGCTTCCTTCAACCCTTTATTTCAAGAGCTTCGTCCTGTATTTATAGTCCTTATATCAATTCTAAGTCCATAAAATTAGTTTTCCTGCAGAGGAAGTGACTTGAGGTTGCAAATGCTCTACCAGAGGCAGATGATACATTTTTAGGGTATTAATTCATCCAACTCATCCTTCACTTGCTCTCTCTTCACCTGCTTCCTGAATGAATTGGCATGCAGACCCTGAGAAAAGCTCTGCTTCACTCTTCTGAAGAGGCTCTCTGATTTATCTTCCCATTTTTAAGCATGGTCTGAAATGCCTTGAGAGTTTGGGCTTGCTTAGCAGGCATGATTTCTGGTGTCTGTGGCAGCTTAGCATATCTACAGACAGCGATCAAAAAAGTACCTGTAAACCACTCACTGAATAAGATGCTCCCTTATTCCCTGACTTAAGTGCCCAAGGATGCTGTGTTGCCAGCACAGGGATATTGGGCTCCATCTGGGTTCTTTGTAATGGAGGGCTCAGTTCATGTCCCTCAGTGTGGTGATACGCTCCACAGCATCATGAGTAGCACTTCAGGTGTGACCATTTCCTGGCAGTGTTGGGAGGCAGTGAAGGGTGGGCTGCCCTGCTGTGCAGAGCCCAAGGGTTCAGCGTGTCTCCAGAATTTTCATTCAGCATCAGGTAAAAGCATTTTACTTGGTCCCCTATTTAGCACAGGTTCATCCCTTGTGCACCATTCTGTAGTTTGAGAATGGCTGTGTTTGGGAACCTGCTGTGGGCTCTGCTTGTCTCCAGTCAGCATGGCACAGCAGCTTGCAGCTCAGATCTGCACATGGGTGGTGTGGGCAGCTGTAGCATCCCTCTGTGCAGCTGCTCCTTGCTGCAAGCACCCCACCACATTGCAAGGTCATTTCTTCATTTCTTGCAAGTTAAGCAAGGTGTTTTTGTCCTGACAATGTTACCTTGTGGAGAGAGGAACTCTCTCAGTCCCATTTCACTGAATGCCGCAAGGTGTCTGCTGTTGCTTATCCCATGCGACTGTTTATGTGTATATATCAGGAAAACAAAGACCAGCAGTGGAAGAGAGCCATGGACTATTTGAGTGCTATCTCAGAGCTGAACTACATGACCCAGATTGTTATCATGCTCTACGAGGACAACAACAAGGTGAGGGATAGAGCAGTAGGATACAATGCTTCCTGCCGCGTTGCGAGGCACAGTCCTCAGAGATGAGTTCAGTTGGAAGTCTGTAACCTGAGCTCTCACTGCTTATGAACAAAGACATACAGATCATTAACACAACTGCTAGTTTTTGGTTTATGTGGGAGGCAGTGAGCCAGTTAATGCTTGTTACATGTAAGCAGAATGTCACCCTGAGCAGTAATACCAAACGTATGTAATTAATACTGACTATTTTAAAGCATTTCCTAGTGCAAAATTATTTGCAGTTTTTAAGTGTTAATTAAATTAATCAATTAATTAATTGCACATGAACAGTAGGAAAAAATAAATAAAACCGAGTGCTATTTGGCTGTATTTTTGAAATATATCTAGAAAATATCCAGAAATTCCACATCCATAAACTATTTTTTATTCTAAAAGTGTGCTGATATAGTTAGGGAAGTGTATACTGGTATCTTTAGGAAGTAAAGAGAATCATTTAATAAACAGCTGGAATGTGAGAGCTGAGGGTGGTGACTGTAAGTAGGTTTAGCACCAAACTGCATGTCCTGATCATCAGACCTTGTGACTCGGGTCTGTGCGGCAGGAGGTTGTAGTGGTGAGGGGAGCAGCCCCTTACCCCACACCTTACAGAGTTAGAGCCTTGTATTCACAGATCTGGTGCGAGCTTCTAATGGTAGGAGTGATGCTTGTCAAAAAACATCTGACTAGAACTCTCACGAGTGGTGTGGATGTGTCAGTCAGTCAAGATGGGTGTATATGGGTTTATATCATTAGTGCCAGGTACTGTAAAAGCTCTGGCTTCCTTAAAAAAAGCTTAATGAAAAATTACTATTAGAGACAGTTACTTAAATCTTGGAACAGCCTGACTGAAGGTCCAGAAGGCACCCAGTCTCCCCCTGTCCTGGCATGTGCTGGGTTTGCAGCAAGAGTGGGTCAGAAGGGGCTGGGGTTTAGGGGTGTGTGTATATATGTATGTATATATACACACATAGAGCCCGATTCTGTTGTACTCCTCTGTGGCTGTTGTCCCAAAATAACAACAGTCAGAATGCCTCAGCTGTGTGCTGATTAGGGCTGTCCTTTTGGATGGGACAAACCTGGAGCCTTTCTGTTCATGCTTCTTCCTCCTGCTTTCCCTCCAGAGAATGTGCCTGGGATGCGTGCTGGCCAGCACAGCGGGGTGGGACCTTGGCCTATGCTGATGGTAGGATTAACTGAGTTTGGTTCTTTACCTATTTCCTGTGGCGTGTGTTCACAGGACCCCTCCTCAGAGGAGCGTTTCCATGTGGAGCTGCATTTCAGCCCTGGCGTCAAAGGCTGTGAGGAGGACAGGAACATACCCACGGGGTTTGGCTTTCGGCCGGCCTCAGCAGAGGTAAGCAGACACCTGGGCAGGAGCTGTCCCAAGAGACACTCGGGCACTGTCCTGCTCTGTCTGGCCCTGCTGCAGAAGCTTCCTCACTGGTGGTGCCCGCAGGGAGCTGGCAGGTTGTGTCCTTGTCCCGTCTGGGTTCATCAGGGTGGCTGCTGGGACTGTGAGTGCCTCCTGAGCTTGGCAGAGCAGGAGATCGGAGCCTGGAGCTGGTGTGGGGCAGCATGGGTAAAGGACACATGCTTGTAGACATGAGTGGAGTGTTTCCTTACGGCAGAACGAGGACAAGAAGGCAGACCAAGGCAGCCTAGAGGACCTGTCGAACGAGAAGGGCAGTGATGAGCCAGACCGTGCTCGGCAGAAGTCCCCACAGCCCTCCGAGCCAGTCAGCATCCAGCGAAGGTCGCCACTGATCAGGAACCGGAAGACGGGATCCATGGAGGTAACCATGCTATTGGTGCCCTTCCTTGTTATTGCAGAGGTCTTTTGCTTGGTTTTGGTTTCCTGGCATTTCTTTTAACATGCCAGAGTCTGAGTTGATTCTGGGGAAGGATCTGCAGAAGGTAAAGAGGGATGTTGTGGAAGGCAGAATCTCTTCCTCATTGAGGAAGGACAGGAACACAGGCCAGAGGAACTGATCAGGAAGAGCAAGTAAGGAAATGCTAGAGAAACACAAGCATTATTTGGATTATGTACTTTGTAGAGGCACTCGTGTAGCCAGCTATGAGATTACGTGCAACCTCACCACCTAGCTATGGTGACATCTTTGCCTTCTGTTAGGCTCCAGCCTTTGCCTTTCACAAAGGCAGCTTCACGTTTCTCATTCCTCCATCCCATCTAAGATCTCATGCTGATCGGGGGTCCCTGCTCACTGATGGATTCATCCAGGATGTAAACTGTCAGGGTTTAGAGCTGTCCCATTCACTGATCTGGTGAAGTAACAAAATTGATTTTATTGTTCTAACCTCTCTCCTTCCAGGCTGTTCTGTGTCACAAGGCCAGTGTCACAGTCAGCAGGTGACTGTTACCTTCAAAGTACTCTGGAATTGTCCCTCCTTTCAGAGGGATTTCACAGGCATTTTTGCCATCAGTTTTCTGAACCAGAAAACAGCAGAGTTAAGGTTTGAGGTATTTGCTAGCTGTCTTCCATCGCTATATGTTACTCACAATGTCACCTTTGCGTGCAGCACTCAGAGGCTCTTTGTGATAGGCACATACTAAGTTAAAGGGGATAGGATTTCCTGCTGCTAAAGAAGGAAGTCTGTGTCCCACTGATCTCAGCAAGAGTCATGGGAGACAAGATGTTCACTACGTGAGTCCCATCACACTTTTCAAATTTCCACTGTTCCACAATCCAACAAAATTTTGAAATTAAAATTGAACATTCACTGTCACAATCTTAGCATTATGACTACCTTTATGCTTCTTGAAAATAGTGATTTTAAGGAAGAGATGAACTTTTCTTTACCTTCAATTGATGTGTAAAGGCTTTTGAGAGCAGTGGGTAACTTGGAGCATGACGCTAATTACACTGTCTGTCTTTGCAGGTGCTGTCTGAATCTTCTTCTAAATCAGGAGGTTATCGCCTCTTCAGCACTTATTCCAGGCAGTCTTCTGAGATGAAGCAAAGTGGATTAGGTACTGTACCTGACCTGTAACCAGCCTACTCACTTGTACCTCTCTATTTCCATGGGCATCTGTCTATGTCTCTGCATAGACATCTGGCTTGAGTTCCTTGTATGTCTCTATGTGTTTTGTGTCTTCTCTCAGTGTTACTGTTTGAGACCACTGTAGAGACTTAGTCGGTACCTTTTGCGTACGAACTTCTCCTTCAGCTGCTGGCAACAGAAGATGCACTTTTCATCCTTTCCAGTACAGGAGCAACAGGGCAAACTGCCTACCTGCAGGCTGGCCTTCTGCTTCTCTGTTGCTCTCACTTGTTACACCATTTCTGAACTTAGTAGGAAGAGATGATTTTAGGTGAGAACTAGTGTGCTTTCTGTTCTGCAAAACATCAGTTTATATGCAAAGCTGTTCTTCGTGTGAGACTGTTCTCTTTCTACCTTTGCTTCATAAAGATCTGTTGTATGGAATGGATGTGTTACTGAATGTTTGATAGCTCTCTAATTGAGCTGAAGTCCCTGGTCACCCATTCTTCTTATGGTAGCCAGTGGAAGACAATATTCAGGGCACTTGATATTCTCTGTCCTTGATTGTTCCATTCCACGTCATTCTAACCTAAACTATGTCTGAATAATTGAAATTCTTCCTGAAATATTTTTGTTAAAGCAAGATCTATTTTGAAACTGGAAAAGCTGTCTTTGCTGTCATGAGGTTCAGAGATGGCTGTGCAACCTGTGTCTTGCAGAGGGGAGGTGATAATGCCCAAGTCATGCCCACTTTCTTTTTCTTTAAAACCATCTTAGCATTGTGGCATGGCTGCAGACTTGCAGCAGTTCTGACTCATCACTCTGTTATATGGACAACCTGCGGCCAAGAGACTTCTGAAAGACCTGATCATTTCTTTGCCACTTTTGAATGAGCAGCTTCTTTGGAACCTAATTCTTACCAAGGAAAGGGAATTTTCTTCTGAGTGATTTGAAAGTATCCTTGGAGTCTGCCAGCTATGCTTCCAGCCAGCTGGAAAAATCTAAATAGCAATGGCTGATGTATATTATTTTCATAAAGGGACAGTAGCCTTGGCCGTGGTAATTTTTGATTGTGTTATTTCACTTATCTCTGCCTTTCCCAGTGCCACTGTGAGATTCAGTGAGCTGTGACAAACTGCCGTGCTTAGGCTTGAAGAAACCTGTGGGTATTTTGTGAGTCCATATGCATGAATATGGGAATTTCTGAAATGGCACATAGTCAAGGAGGTGCATCTGCTTGGGGAATTGCTGAGTACATCAAATGGTACTGCAGACTGGTTTTACTGTTTGGATGTGCAACTACCAGAAGGCCTGTGCTCTGGAAAGCAGATATTACAGCCCTTGGACTACAGCCTTTTCCAGGTTTTTGAGGAATGTCTGTTTTGGCAATAGAGAAGACCACTGCTTTTCTGCACCTTTGTACAGTACTACTTTTCCTTGACAACAAAATCTGAAATATGATCCTGTCAGGTTTAATTTCAGAATCTTGCTTCATGTGCCTTGCTGGGAAGCCTGTGCTGGTTACTGTCCTGACTGTGAAGCTCGGCAGAGACAAAACCTTGAGAAGAAACTGATAGATCTGATCTGTGACATAGACCACCAGCCGAGCCATCGTTCTCTATAGAACGAGTCTTGCAAGCATGGAAGGATTGAGCAAGAGAGACCTGTTGTACCACACCAGCTTGCACAACACTTGGTGATTAGGATATCTGTGTTTCTGTGAGGTTTTTTTCACCTGAGGCCTGCTATGAAGAACAATGCCTCTTTACCTGTACAAGTCAAGTTCTTCAAGGAATCTTCCTGATTCCTTTCCTGATTGTTTTTTAGAAATCTAAAATCTTGCCCCTTTAGGAGTTGAAATGTGTTCTCTCTCTAAGAGATAATACAGAACTCATGGAAGCTTGAACTTTGGCTTTAATGCTTGTCTCAGCAGCTGTGTTATGAGGGGGTTCATTCAGGCACTACCTGCTGTTTCTGAGTTCTCTGAAGCTGAGTGTACCTCCTGGTGCCTGACCTTGTCAATCAGTGCCTGGCTGTCATTATCTCTGGAAAATGGAATGTCTGTCCGGGTGTAACCTCATATGTATAGGCATGCAGGAACGGGGAGCAGGAAAGAACTCCTGCAGTAGCCCTGCCCTGCTGCCATGCCTTCCAGAATGGTGCCTCTACTGTCATTTAAAAAATGAAATTCCTCTTTTGAAAATAGGTGGCTGCAGCTTGCTTTGTCTGTGCTTTGGAGTGTGACACGTTTTTCTGGGCAGCATCAAGTGCATTGCTGTGGATTGTTTGCCATAGTGTGTGTGCTTCTAGCTTGAGATGCCTAGGGAAGTTTCAGTACCTTTCTTTGCTTACAAGAACCCTTCAAAATAGAGTAAAATCACTGCTGGCTACCACAGCAGTAGAGGTGGTGCACTGCCAGTGGCATGAAGCCATGTGCTGAGATTCCCAGAGGGAACCAAGAATGACTATTTTTAAACATCTGACACATTGAATGAACATATGAAAATTAAATGCACAGAAAATATCCAGCACATACAGTAATTTCTAGCAAGTGTTGCTACATTCAAATCCAAATGGCCATTGTGTTCTTTAGGATATGTGTGTGTGCGTGTGTATGGTTACTTTGGGTACAGTGGTCTCCTGGAGTTCACTGTAGACAATTGCTGTTGTCCATAGAGTCATCTTTGTAAATTCTCTTCTGGCTTAAGGGCACTAGCAAAATGTCTCTGTCTGCAGCAGGACAGCAGAAACACTGGGGTATCCTTAGCTTAATGATTAATGGCACAAGGTTGCTCAAGATACACAGTCCTAAAACTGATGTTCCATTTTTATCTGCCAGTAAATTAATCTGTTGGGTGGTTTTTGTTGTTCTTTATTTTTAAACCAGGGAAGAGCAATTAGGAGCATCGTCCTGTCTGATGCATGACAAAATTTCATTTGCACTCTGATGGGTTCCCATTCACGCTGAGTAAACACTTAGCATCAATTTAAGGCATTAGGAGGAAATTTTCTAAGGCTTGTGTATCAGTGACCCTGCAGGCAAGAGTTCTTTTATGTCCAAGTGCACGTATGTGCTAGTCTGTGCTGTGGAAAGCCACCAGCAGTGTCACAGTGGGGGAGCAGCTGCAGTTCAGTGCTACAAGAACCCTTTTGGTCACCCCAGGAGCAGATGTCCTCAGCTTAGCCTGAGTTTATGCATGAACAGTTCAATGCTCAGGATCTCTGTGTTTTCTCCAAAGAAGCTCTGGCTTAAGGATCTTTGCAGAAACAGAGCTGGGGTCCCAAAGAGCGACGAGTGGATGTGAGGCAGCAATGTGTCCTCACACCAGGGAAGGCTGGCGGCATGCTAGGCTGCATCAGCTGGAGTACAGCTGTCCGGCTGAGGGATTTGGCTCTTTCTGTCAGTTCACCTCTTGTGAGTGCCTGAAGCTCTGCTGTCCTGCCCTGGGCTCCTTGGGGCTTGGAGGGTGTGCGTGTCAGGATTGTAAGCCCACGGGGGGGCAGTGGAAATGGATGGGAAGCCTGGAGCACATGACATTGGAGGAGAAACTGAGAGCCATGCTTGTTCAGATTAGAACTTGTGGGGACTGGAGACCTTAATGCTCTTTCACCGCCTAAATGGGAGGTTGCAGAGGGGACAGAGACAGACTATCCCCAAAGCCCTGTGGTGGTTGGTTGAGAACCAACAAACACAAGTTGCAGCATAAGAAATTCCAATTCGCTGGGAGGAACCGATTTTTCACCCACCATGAACGTGCCAGATGTTAGAGCAGGGGCCCAGAGAGGCTGTGAAATTTCCTTCCTCGGAGGTATTGACAACTTGACTTGACAAACCCTAGCAAGCTGATCCGAGTTGGCCCCGCTGGGGTGTTGGGAAAGAAGCTTCGGGCTCCTTCCAACCTAAATCATGCTATGATGCAGTATTGTAGAATCAGGAGCTGCTTCCAATGTAGGCAGGATCTTTTTCACAGCAGTAACAGTTGCACTGTTCCAGATAAATACTATTAGACAGTGTTGCAGGTTTTTTGCTGTGGCAGACAAAGTGGAGCCAGATCAACCTGCTTGTTTCTGGAAGCCTTTTGTATGTAGGAGTAATGTTGGTTGAGCAGTCTGTATTCTCGGCACAGAAAGCAGCAGCAAGACAGTTTAGCAGGGAATTTACAGCCAATCAGTGGCTGTGTCTGGCCCATAATAAAGTTTTGTCTCGACTCACAATTACTTTCCTCAGTCAGTTGAAAGAATCCTCTTTCAAACGCCTGGTGTTCCCTAAGTATTGCACAAAGTCAAGTCAGTCTTCAGAGCGCTGTGCCTTGGAGAAGCAAAGCCAAAGCCCCAGGAATGAGGTTGCCCTCCACCTTGCATGCCATGTTCCTTGACAGTGGGTAGGCAAAGTTCCATGCTGTGTGCACATCTGGTGCTTTGCGAGGCTCGTTCAGGGACCAATTGCTCCTATGCTGGAGCAGTGAGACATGACCGAGTAAAGTATGTCTGTGAAGTACGAGCTTGTGAACGCAAGCCCTCTGGTCACAGTACTTTTCCTGCTTTTTTGACAGGAGATGAATCCGCACTGTCTGATCCATAGATCAGACAGTTCTTTCCTCTCCTTAGTGTCCTACAAAAAAAGGAGCTTTCCAAAGAGAAAGGGCAGAAGAACAGAGCAATGAAACTCTGTGACATGAACATCAGTGGTTTGGCATCCTGACTGTTCTGACATCAGTGTGTAGCTTTGCTGATGGAAAGGAGTGAAGGTGTTTCTCCTAGGTCAGGGCAAGAAAGCCAAACAGAAATAAACCCCTGGATGGAGTTAGGAACTTTATTGGTGCTGAGGTTTGAGCTACTTGCTCTGCATTTTGCATTTGGAATTTAGAATGGAGAACATGGCCTCCCTGTGCTTCCAGGCATCATGTTTTCCCTGAGATTGCTTGTGAAGTGGCCAGTTCATTCTTCATCCTTTGACTAACCCTGCTTTTCTGTAGTTGCATGCAGTGGATATGTGTTACTAACCCCTTCCCTGCCTTTCCAGGGTCACAGTGCACCGGGCTGTTTAGCACCACTGTGCTGGGAGGCTCCTCCAGTGCCCCCAACCTCCAGGACTACGCACGCAGCCATGGCAAAAAGTTTGCCAGCAGCCTGACATACAAAGACGGTATGTGTGTTCCCTGGCAGCAGGGTGGTACTTTGTGGACACTGGTGTCTCAAGATGCGCCTGTGGCACAGACTGGGACTGCTGGAAACTGTGACAGTTGAATGTGTGTATTCACCGCATCTACAATGATAAATTTTGCCATATCCCAAGAAATTGTGATCCTTCCTAGGACAGTGTGATGGAGCTGACATCGTCAGAGGAGTTTTAGGCTGATATGTGGTATTGCTAGGGTCTGATTTTGGTCTGATGTTTTAATACTAATTGCTGTTGTGCAGGGGGATTTATTGGTCCAGATATTAAATAAGTTTGTCCTGGTATGGAAACCCAGCATATCACATCATCTTGCTTACCTTGGTGATCTTGCTGATGCTAAATGAAGCTCTTTCTGGGACAGTAATCTTGCCCCATGGAAGGTGAAGCCATCCCAAAGGCAGAATGATATGCTTGGGCGTGGATAAGATGGGCACTAGAGTGAGGCTGAGCATGCAGCAGAGCCTGAGGTAGCTCTCAGGAAGCAAGGGCAATATGCCTGAAAGGCTTGAGGTAAGTGGGTTGCTTGGATGAAGTACTGCAGAAGGACTGGAAAGTCTGGTTTCTGTGCAAAAACTTTCAGGAAGGTCAGCAAGACAATCTGGTGAAGGTGTTGGGGCCATGGTTACAAACACTGCTCTGTGCCCATGGGTGCAGGTGCTGCAGCTGCACCCTGACCTGCCAGCAGCACTTGGTGCCATGCGCAGGGAGCAGCAGAGGGTTGTTATTTGCAAGGAAGTTGGGGCACAGGGACAGACTGAGCCGTCCTGGAACAGCTGGAGGGTGTAATGCGTAAGTGCAAGTGTCCATTGTGGTCCTAATAGGAAAGACACTCACTCAGACTCTTGAAGTACTGATTCACATACCATTTGTTGGGGCACTGATTTGAGGAGCTCTATGGACGGGGTCTGCACAGCATGCTCTGACGAGGTTGGAAATCCACCTAAGGTTTCTCAGCATCTGAGTGGATGGATGTAAGGTTGTCTGGTTTGTATGTCTTATCTTTTTGGTATTTTAATCAATACAGAATCTGAGTGCCTTTCTTTTTGGGGTCATAAGGAACACTAACACTGCTGGATTTCAAAGTGGGAAGAGGATTAAGGCAGTAATTTGGGGAAGACAGGAGGTTGGCTCATTTGTGTTTTTGTCCAGTTTTGAGGCAAGGAAAATGGCCTTAGCAAATCAGGATGGAAAGACATTGTCCAGTTCTCAGCACTGTTGGAACCCCGTAAGTGCCGTTATGTACTCTGGCTGCCTGTGCTGCTTTTCTTGTGTAAGAGAAAAGGGAACTGGTTCTCATCTCCTCAGGGTGCTCCCTGGCACACAGTGGGCTGTGAATGACAGTGACAGGGAGGGTGAGGTGGGAGTGTTCTCAACCCCTCTGTACCAGTCTGAGCTGCCCCAGGCAGCAAGTACTGGCTACTCACAGGTTGCAGAATAAGCTCGTAGTGTTTGGCACAAGACCAGGGTGTGAGTCACAGTGGAGCTGCTGAAAAGGCCAGTAAGGGCCCTGGCTGCTGTTCTTTCCTGACTCTGCAAGGAGTGGGAGCCCAAGGCAGCACTGATTCTCAGGGAAAAGCATCAGAGACTGCTCTGTGCCCAGCTGGGCGTGGAAGAGACCTGCTCAGCCCTGGTGCTGGGCTGCCTGTCTCTGTAGGCTGTGTAGCAGGATATGCCTGCAGCTGGCTACAGGCATTCGAGATCATGGACTCCTGCTGCATAAATTCAGTGACAAACTCTCTGTGTGCTGAGATGCAGTTGTACCCTCGAGTACCTAAAATGCAGGCTTGGTTGACTAGCATGTGTCCAACACAGTTCAGAATTATAAATCTTGGTGTTATACCTCTGTTTTCATGTTCCTTGGCATGCCCTGGCACCCTGTGCTGTCAGCACCTTGCTGCAATAAGGGCAGTTGGGGGGAAGGACTCGGGGGCTTGGGAAAACAAGGAGGAGGCAGAAGGGCATTTAGCTTCTGGGGAAGGTAGTTTGGAATGTGAAATGAGCCCTTGATCTTCGTGTTTCTGCTTAAATCAGCACTACTGAAATGCAGAACAATGGAATTTAAACCAAACATCACTACGCATGGTTGCTGTCAGTGGCACTGCAGCTACAGCAGACTCTTGGAGAATGACCTTTTCCACACTCTTTAAACTAATAACTGCTGTTGAAAAGCAGCACATTTTTGCATGAACTCTTCGATAGTTTTTCATGGCTGTGATGCTTCAAGGTGCAGTGTGTGGCATATAGCACTTCACCAATGTTAACTTGCCTTGTTCCAGGGAAGTTTCAAGGGTCCTTATTTCTGAAGTCTTTTTTGCTTGGAGCTGGAGGAGGGCTAAGGAACACTTCAGCAGAAAGTTTTCTCTACCTCAAGCTGAGGGAAGGTCCATGGATGGTTGTGATTTCAAGTTGTCTTGCCTGAAGCCAGGGATCCAGTAAACTGGGTCAGTGCCATTTTAGTTGATGTGCCCTCAGGGCAAGGGGAGGTGTGGGTGGGATGGAGATGGTCACCAGCTGACTGCAGCTCCAGGGCTTAGACACTTCTAAGGGATTGCATGTGTAGGGAATATCGTCATGCTGTTTGTTGAGTTTAAAGAAAGAAAAACAATTTTTAGGGCTGGTACACTAGTGGAGGAAATTTCAGGGAGAGTTGGTTTAGATATATTATTTGGCCAAGCCACTGCATGTAGCTATAGGAGCACACTGGGAGTGTGGAGCATGCATTGGTGCGCTGATGAGGGGGATAGGCATACAGACTCTGTGGGCTAGGGAGAATGGATGCATGAAACATGAAAGAGAAATAAAAGGGTTTTTTACTATTTCCTGAAAGTTCCCAAATAGCAGCAAAAGGTATGATTGGCTGGATTCTCACATCAAATCCCACATACAGATGGTCTGATCCAGACTGTTCTTTTTCATGATAGCTGACGAATTTCCAGTGTGGGGGGAAAAAAGTTTCCAGCTTTTTTTTTTTTTTTTTTTTTGTGTGTGTGTGTGTATGCATATGGAGCCTAACCTATGTCCTTTAAAGCCTATCTGTTTGCACCCCATTAGATGCACAGTGTCTGTCTTTGCACTGTCTTTCTGATATGTGATTTGTATGGGAGAGCTTGGCCTGGCCTGGAGCATGGCCAGGAGAAGCCTGAGGACCACTCTGACAGATGTATCCTTGCCCTGTACTGAACTGTTTTGAGCAAAGAACTGTAGAGGCATGTCTTCATGGGTTTTTTGCTTCTTCCCTACTCAGGTGATTTACCTTTAAGTTCTTAAATAGCTCTCTAGAGCTTGCTTTAAGAGGTTGTTTTGAGCTGTACCTGTGCTGGAACTCTTTAGTCCCTCTGCAGAACAGTGTTTATTTTCTTTGGGCGGAGGTGAATCCTGAGAACAATCCTCCTGTGGTGCTGCTACTTGCTGGGTTGTGTGCTCTGGTGGCTGCGAGCATGGCCTGGCTGCATTCTGCTCTGGACTGAGCCTGGTGTGGTGAGAAGGTGTGAGTTGCTGACTGAGAGCGATCGAGAGTGTGGCTGAGTGTGTAGTGTCGGGGAGACCCTGGCAGGGCTGTGCAAGGGCTGGGAAGATGCAGAATGGTTCAGTCAGACCCACAGGCAGAGTGTCGGGTGCTGCAGCAGTGCCAGTGGGAGCAGCTGTTGTGGGGTCAGGAAGGTGAACCTGAAAGGGTGATCAAGTGTATGAAGGTCGGGGGATCCTTTGAAGCGGGCTGTTAACCGAGATGATCTGTTTTTATTTCCTCAGAGCTCTTGTCTATGCCAGCCGTAAAACGATTTTCTGTGTCGTTTGCAAAGCATCCGACTAATGGTATGTTTGCTTTCTTGATTTGATGTTCCCTCACACTTTTAACCCCATGCTCACGTTCCTTTTTCTCTGCACATGTTCTCCTCTCAGCCCTCTTGTGGTTTTTTTGTGTTTTGTGTATCTGGTGTCCAAACATGCTTCACCTTCCTCCATTGTCTCCTTGTGACTAATGTGCTCACTCATACCCTGTTACTGCTCAGTGGTGCCTCTGCTCTTCCCTGAGGTGTTTTTGTCCCAGGTGAAAAGGCAAAAGCCATGGCTCTGTGAGCGTGCTGCTAAAGCAGCCTTTAACTCCACTGTGACGTTAAGGCCTTCTGTCATGCTCCCTTTTGGGAGGGTGGGGATCAGGGGGAGAATACCACTGGACTGGGGGCTGATACCCACTCCATATCATGAAGCATCAGCAGCCTAGGTCCTCAGTTTCTACGCTGCAGGTTTGCAGAATGAAAACAAGAATAGCCCTAGGACAGCTGTGCGTCACCTGGGAGGGCCAAGTGTACGGTAGGAAAGAAGGAAGTGCACATGGTGTTTCATGTCAGGAGTACTGGTAGCCTTATGGCCTCCTGTTGTCAAACCTGTCTGTTAGGCTGGTCCTGTGGTTCCTCCAAGCATGGTGATGTTGGCACAGGTAGGCTCACCTTTTCTGCAGATGTTACCCTGTGAATTGTGTCCCTCCAGAGCTCTCACTCGTCTGCTGTCAGTGGACAGTGCTGGCTCGGGGAGGAGGGGATGGGCATCGTGCTGCCTGGGGTGACATCACCTGCTGCATCCCATCCTGCCTGTAGCTCTGGAAAGGCCTGGTGATAGATGTCTGACAGAGCTTCTGCTAATTCACTGCCTCTGCTCCGTGTTGCTACTAAGCTGACAGCCAAAGAGAGTCTGTGAGGTTAGAGGCCACTAGCTCTGTTGTAGCAGGTGCCTTGAACCAGTGTTTACTCTCCAGCTCTTGCACAGATACTTTTAAAAAGGTTTCTCAGCACCCCTCCTCTTGCATGGCTCCTGCTGCTGAGACAAGTTGGAAACAAAGGAGATCACTGAACACTACCAAGTATTTCCGCCTTACGTGATCAAGGCAGCTTGCGAATATGAAGACATCCTGCTTGGTGTAGTCTGGAAGATGAATGGAATTCAGAAGACTGTTCTGAAAATCAAAGTTTTGGGAAGGATGAAATGGGAAAGGGCAGCTCACTGTGGCTTTACTGTTTCAAATAACTACAGGGAACCTATTCTCTGTATTTGCCTGGTTTTGCTTTTCTCAGAGTGGCCAACTGCTTGGTTTGTCTGTATGTCTGGACACCATCTGAGCTCACATGGTGTATGTCAGCAGGGTGCGTTGTTCTATCTTGCCTGCAAAGGTTGTACCAAGTTCCAGCCTTTCCTAAGATGTGCTGTAAAGCAGTTGCCCCTGCTCCAAATATGATAGGGTGAAACTGGGCATCATGTTTCTCCCAAAAACCCAATCAATATTTCTAATGGCAAAGTGCTTCTTAATCAAGAAAACAAAGACAGGGGTCCAGCAGGTGAGAGCCCAAAGTCAGGGATATTTGGTCTAGGATTGGCACTGCTTTGAGCAGGAGGGGTGTTTACCCCATGGACCACTTAGAAAAACTGAACGCAAAAACTCTTCCCAGCTCTGAGTCTGGATTTTGTTTCTGGAGAGCTGCCTCTGTGTGGTGAAATGGAATGGGTGAACCAGGGTAGTGGTCAAGCACAGCATCAGGCCAGATGCCCTGGTCACACAAGTCTTGGGTGGGTGACGTGAGTCCTGAGGCTGTGTATAAGGAGAGGACATGCCTGCATGCTGGTGTCTTGTCTGCCATGCAAGGATATCACAGCAGATTGCACAGGCCTGTTCTCAAAGAGAGGGAAAGTCAGTGCTTCTGTGCTCCCTCTGTTCTTCCGCACTCTCAGCACTCGGCTCTCAGTCAGACCCTGCTGTCCCCCAAGTCCCTTGCACAGCCTCTGCTCATTTGATGCTGGGCCATTTGCTCTCTCCACGTGCTGATGTGCCTGGCTGCACCTGGATGCAGGACTCGAATGCTCTGTTCGCAGCCTGGATTTCTCGTCTCAGCTGTGGGAGAGTGAGTCTAGCCCTGCGCCTGATCTTATCTAGCCAAACCTGAACTACATTGGACTTGGAATGCGTCCTAAAATTTATTCACTTGTCAGACTTACACTTACGAAGATGAACCCTCACTGCTCAGGTACTGCCCTGTGCTGCAGCTGGGCGAAGCCTGGGCTGGGTGGGAGTCTGGTCTGACCTGGTGTCACTGGGGGGACGTAACCCTTAAGGGCATTCCTGACCTGCTCGCTGTGGGAGGGATTTGGCTTAGTGTGTGGTGTGGGTCCTTCTCACCCAGCGGCCCTGGTGCTGGCAGCTCCATCCCCACATCTCCACAGTTTCTCTGTCCCCAGCTGTACTTGCCCCTCTCCTCTCACTCTCTATGGCCGCTTTCCTCCAGATGTGTTGGAGCACCAGCACGTTGCCCAGTTGCTACGCCGTTTTTCCTCTGACTGTGCCACGAGCCGGACCATCTCCTTGGATGCCACCCTAGCCCATCACCTGCAGCAGTGCTCCTACCACCTGCGCCTCTTCAGGAGCTGGCTGATCTCAGGGCAGGATGACTTGGAGTGTCTTTACGGTACTGCACGCTGCAGCTGCCTCTGTCCCGTGCTCTTGTAGCTGAGCGGGGACCACTGTCTGCTTGAGAGTGCAAAGTATGCTTTGCTTCTAAAAAAAGGAAAGTGTTTCCCTCATCGAATCCCCAAGGTCTCTGGGCTGCTGCTGCAGCAAGCTGTGTGGGCTGTTGTACCAGCAGTTTTGGAGCCTTAGGCCAGGAGCCTTCCCACATGGAGCCTGCGCTCCCCATGTGGCTGTAACTGCTCTTTCCATCTTTGGCAATTATTTGTTGCCTCTTTCCTTTAGCCCTTAAGCTCCCTTCAGGGTAGGTCCTGAGCTCCTATCAATGGGATGTCCTGCTGGCAGGATGCCCTGTGCAGGTCTTAGTGAGCTGCCACAGAAAGTCCCCTTAGTAATGGAGGAACCAAAGTGAGTAGTGAGAGTATGGGAAGAAGAGGTTAAGGAGGTGCTGCAGCTGGTCACAAGCTGAGTGAACTTGCTGTGGAAATTGTGGGGAAGTGAGTGCTTGTGGGTGTGTTGTATCTAGAGAGACTGAGTTAAGACAGGGTAGAGCTGAGCTTCTGTGTGGCTGCACTGCATGGCATCTGTCCTGCCTGATAGGGCCTCTCAGCGTGTCCTGTCTTTGGTGGGAAGAGGTAGGCGAGTTCAGCATTGAATATAGATGTTATAAATCAAAGCTTGCTGGTGTTTCTCTGGTGTTTTTCAGCCTCTGTCACAGATGGGAAGTCTAGTGCATGTAGGCCTTGGTGCTTCTCACACAGGCGGAAAGATTGCTGCTCCCTGAACGAGGCAGCAAGCTGGGGCTGGCTGCTGAGGTTTACCTGCACCATAGAAGCTGCTCGGAGCATGTGGCTTGCTGAGCTGTGTGGTGTGATGCATGGACCCCCTTTTCCATTCAGACCCACAGGTGGAAGGGACACAGACAGTACAGCCTTCTGTGTAGTGAAGCAGCAGGAGCGAGCATTTTCAGAGCCTGGAAGATGAGAATTTTTCTTACATGGTTTGTTTTTCCTTGATATGGCCCTTTCTGTCAGGCAGGCAATTTGGAGACAGGAGTTGCTTTTCACATGTAATTAGGACAATTCCTTGGTCTCCTGGCAACAAATGCTAAAGAGGAGCAGAATTGCTTCAAGGGAAGAGATGCTGGATCACAGCAGACTGCTCAGGCTGAGCTTTCCCTGCTGCAGGTCTTGGCCATGTGTGTGAGCTCGGGTGGGGAGAGGAAATGAGCTCAGTGCTTTGGAAAGCAGCAGGCTGCTGGGAGGTGTATCCTGCCCCAACACAGCCAAACACAGGAGTTAGGTACTCCTTACCTAACTCCTTACCAACACAGCAGCGCTCCTGGCTGGAAATCAAATCTCCGCCGTCGAGTTCATGCTGTTTTCTCAGTCCATCAGCAACCCCACAGTTCATTGACATGTTCGGGATTCCTGCTGAGGCTCTTCTCAGAGCAGACATACTTGACAGCCCAGGTTTCTTCCTTGTGAAGACTGCATTCTTCTGTCTTCTCTCGGCTTTCCACTGTACTTCTATCCACACAAAGGAAACATGAATTAGATGATAGCATCAGTGAGTCGAAAGTATGCAGCTGGCATCCGTAGTTGGAAAGATCAACAGTGCAGCCCTGAAGGAGTGTCTGGGAACCTGTGTGGCCATAGCTGGGAAAAAGAATAGTGTGATTAAGTTCATGTTGGTAATGAATCACACTGGTACTGAAACCAAAGGTCAGGTGTGGAGAAACAGAGAGTGAGTGGCCTTGTGATGATGAGCAGGAAAGTAGCAGGTGATGTCCAGTGTAAATAAATTTAAATGACAAAGGGAAACAGCCCCAAACTCTTATACATAAAACAGTGGGCTCTGATCTGACCATCACCACTTGGGACAATGTGGAAAAGGTAGAAATTTGCAAAATTAGAAGCCTGGGAAGGATGTTTGTAATAGTGGTCCGAGTGGCCTGAGGGGAGTGGTGGGAATCCACATTTTCGTGTAGTTCCAGGAGTGAGAAGGTTTCTGATGGAGTCAGTTGAGACACTTTGGACAGAAGTGGTCATTTTTCCAAGCTCCATACCACGGTACCTGGGGATGTTGGGAGCTTAACTGTGTTCAAGGGGAGATGAGAATATGGAGGAGACACACGATGTCCAGAGCAATTCTGAGCTGCGGGTCACTGATGTTTGGGGCACATGACTAGACAGTCACATGTGCTGTCTAGACTTATAACCCTTCATATACAGTATACATGTGGCATGTTGGAGTTCGTCCAAGAAAATGGGGATGGACTGATCATGCATGTCAGAGAGGAACCTGGTGAGTGCTTTTGTTTGTGCTGAGACTGGACAAGTGCTTCTTCACTCCAGAAGAGCTGGCATACAGACCTTTGGCACACAGACCTTCCTCTGTGGGCTGCTGTTGGATGTTGGTACAGAATGGATGGAATTCTGTCTGGTTTCTCATGCCATTGTCCGCATCACAGGCTCCTGCCCTTCAAGCCCCAGGAAAGAGTTTGGGGGAGCATCAGCAGTAGCTGCACGGTCAGCACAGGGTGACTGTCAGTCTGGGACGGTTCCTGTGGCTTCCTCTCACATTTTATTTTTCTTGCCCCTTCCCAAAGGTGTTGGTTCTTTGCTAACTGTGTGTGGTGCAGCAGTGGTTGGAGCCTTCACTGGAGACACGTAGGGATTGTGATCCGTAGTGGTAGCTGCTGCCTTGGCTGTGCTGTGGTGGCATGAAGCCACTGTTGGCCTTTCCCCAGCAGCTCAGCAGGTCTATGGAGGTGTGCAGGGAAGTGGGGTACCATACACAAATGAGAGGGATTCCTTGAACACAGTACTCCTCCACCTTGAAAGAGGAAACTGGCCATTTTACTCTGCTTGCTCGAGAGTGGTGCAGTGCCACAGCGCTGAGCAGAGTTGCACGAGGAGGCACCTGGAGCTGTGGGGATACAGGTATATAATTTCACGTCAGCTGTGTGTCAGTGTCTAATGTTCCTTTTAATGCTGGACCTTTGATTTCTTCGTCTTACTAGAGGGGAGCCCAAGCACTCAGATCCCCATTGGTGCCCCCAGTTTATCTCGTAACAACATTGCTTTGCCTTATCTTATATTTAAACTTCCTTTTTTCTTTGGAGACTCCAATACCTGAGCCAACTTTGGCCCCTCTCAAACCAGATTCTGTTGTGAAATGACATTAGCCTCATACTGGGCTGCTCCACAACCATCTCCCATGACTGTTTTAAGTTTTGCCCTCACCCTTTTCCATTAGCTCTGTCTCCCAGGAGGCCTCTGAGAAAATAAAGGAACGTGCATTCTTCTTTACTCAGCACTTCCACTCTCAGGACTTCTCAGCAACGGACAGAAGAATGTGGTCTTCTTCCTGTGTCTTAGATTTCTTCTTCCTAGCCAAGGATTTGTTATCCTTCCTGTCTTGAATTGTTTGTAGGCCCTTTGTGGCATAGGTAACCTCATGAACTCTCTGGAGGATTCTTTATCCCCAGCAACTGTTATTTATTGCAGTGAACACCTTCACTGGCCCATGCTCCTTGCCTCTTGCAGAACTGGGTTAGGTAGGGGTATTGGAGCAGAGCCTGTCCTGGAGGTGACTGGAACAACTGTCTGCACTTCACAAACTGGTGCTCTAGGGCTTCTCCTGAGGTGCTGCCAAGCTGCAGGGGTCAGTTTTGTCCTGTCAGTATGCTGAGTAGGCATCTCGCCGCAGATTGCATCAAGAGCTCTCTTACTTTTTGCATTTCAAAGTATTTTTCCTTCTCTGTAGCAACAAACCCAGTTCCTTTCTAGAGTCTTTTTGAGGTCCTTGGAGGAGACCGAGGGGTCACAGAATGGGAAGCTCAACCTTGAGGAGTTGAGAGGCCTTTAAACTTGAGAGGCGCAGAGCAGGAGGCAGCCTCATTCCATATACCCAAGGACTCATCTGTTTCTTCCTTGCTCCTCTGACAGTTCAGGTGGGCTTGGTTCCACAAGGCATTTCCAGGAAGCTGGGATGAAGAGGAAGATACTTTGCTATGACACTCTGCTGGCTTGAGCAGCAAAGGATTTATTCGGAATGGTTGTGATGCAGCTTAGCTCTGAGCAAGTGTCTGTTGCATGCTGAGATGCCTATTTCTGCTCATTCTGGGTTTGCTGGCAGTGAAGTTTAGTTAAGGGGAAAAGTAATTCAAATCATTACCCCGCCCTTCCTTTGGACACAGCCTGTCAGGGGTGCACAGGGGGCTGCTGTGACAGGGAGGTTCTGTGGCTCCTTGCGGCTGCCGCAGTGTGTACTCCCTGCTGTGGGGAGAGGGGGCTGTGCCAGGCAGGGTGTCACCAGAGGTGGGACCTCTTTAATGGATATTCTGTTGGCACCACTTCGATTCTGTTTGGCTTCTGTAAGTGGGGGCACTGTGCCAAGCTCTCCGTCACGGCTGTGTATTTTAAGTGTCCCAGGCTCAGCAGCAAAAACGGCAGCTGCCAGATATTTTTCCTCCTCTCCCCTCCATGTGTACCCAGGTGCTTGCTTTCAGATCTGTTTTTGCATGGGATTGCTCCGTGGTGATTTTCTTGGGCTAGAAGAGATAACCTGAGGCCTGAGTGTGCCTGTTGTTTGATTCCCAGAGTGCCCAGCTCCTTCAGCCATGAGTGCTCCTGCATGGGTTTACCCTGCTGTTTCCTCTACTCATTTTCTGATTGGGTCTCTTTCCAGGTTTTGAAGGCTGTTCCATGGTTCCCACCATTTATCCCCTGGAGACTCTGCACAACTCCCTCTCTTTGCGGCAGGTCAACGAGTTCCTGACAGCTGTGTGCAGGAGTTGCAGCGAATCGCACGTCCAGTCCACTGCAGGTACTGGTCAGGTGGGCTTGTCTCTGACAAGACAAGGAGCACTCCTGGTCTTTTATGTTCTCAGGACAGATCAGCCTGACAGGACTGGAGATAACTGCAGTCCCTGAAGCCTGTCCCAGAGTGTTCTAGCCCAGGACCCTGAGCCATGGGACCCTGCTCAGAGCCATCCTAGGCCACTTACTTGACAAGTAATCAGTCAGGTCTGTCTGTAGCTGATGAGTATGGTGATGTGGATACAAACTCCAGCTTTGGAAATCTTAGCCTCAGATTCCCAGGAGCTGATGGGCAGGCATGGCTCTGAATTGGCACTGGTCTTTAGCTCTTCCCGGAGCACCTGCTCATGACTGCTGGGCTAC
This sequence comes from Eulacestoma nigropectus, assembly GCA_013397775.1. Lineage (NCBI taxonomy): Eukaryota > Metazoa > Chordata > Aves > Passeriformes > Eulacestoma > Eulacestoma nigropectus. The sequence continues at coordinate 2,838,138 of VZTE01003320.1, read as the reverse complement.
AAGCCATTCCTTTATGTCTGTTGGAATATTACTGATCTGTGGTTTTTTTCTTGAAGCTCTGTTCGATTCAATGATTGGCAGCCAGATACCAGGAGACCCCTTTATGTCCCAGCGAATCCTGTCATCATCCTCCTTGCCATTGCGCCAGCGTTCGGATAAGCCCCCTTGGTGTGAGTGTGCTCCCTTCTCGGTCAGGGGCGAATGTGGTGGGGAGGGAGGGAAGTTTGTGAAGTCAGCAAGGTCAGGAAACCAGTCTGGCTGAAAACAGTTGTTTAATTCTCCTCCTTTATTGGATTAGATACAATCTAGATCTGCTCTCTAGTTTTGCTCATTGTGCAATATAAGGCAAGAATAAGCACTAGTAGAGAATCAATATTTCTTTCTCTAGTGTTGCCTCTCACTCAACACTCAGGGATTGTGTGTGTCAAGGAACCAGGAGGAGCAAACTGAAGCTGGGATTGTTACATAATAGTAAGGGAATGAAAGAAATTGGTTTTCATTTTGAAGCCAAACATCACACCCCACATTTTGCACTGTGACAACAGAATCCACTCTTGGCTGTATGCCAACATAGCACTGGATTACAGAATGGAATGGTGCTCTGTGTGCTTGGGTTTTCATCAACTGAACTGCCAGAAATGCCCAAGACCAGCTGCGAGCCCCTGACAGGTCACATGGCATGTAGACAGCCCTCACCTCTTGGTTGTAGAACTGTGGGACTGTGACAGTTCAGGTGGGGAAATACCAGCTACGTGTTTTAAGCTTTTTCTTCCTCTTTGCAGACAGCAGTGGCCCCTCCAGTACTGTCTCCAGTGCAGGCCCGTCCTCCCCAACTTCTGTGGACAACTGTACTCGTTTCAGCTTCTCTGAGAAACTTTCCATCAGCCCTCCAAAAAGTGAGGAGCAACTGACTAGCCAGTCCCCTGAGCAGGAAGAGAGTCAGCCTCCAGGCAGAGGGCTTGATGTGGAGGGGGGCATGTCTGGGCTGTCAGTAGCAGAGCCAAGTGCCCCAGAGACCCTGATCTGGAATAAGAGCCCAGAGCCAGGCAGGATCCTGGAGCTGTGCAAGAAGGAGCTGGCAAGGGAGGACGCTAACCCAGAAGAGAAGAGCATAGGGGAGCTGGATGAAGAAAAATCATCTGGGGAAATGTTAGAGCCAAGTAACACAGGAAACCCAAAGTGTGGTGAAGGGTGTGACCTGAGGTTGGTTGGGGAGAGAGCAAAGCCAGGTGAGGGGTCTATCAGGGGAATGACTGGCCTGGATCAGTCCGGGCTGTCCAAGGAGATCCTGGTGTCCTGTGAAGATGAGCTGCTGGGAGAGGTGTTGGACCCAGAGCATACAGGCAAGGAGCTGCTGGGGGACAGTGCTCTGTCAGACCAGCTTCTCTCTGGTCACGCGTGCCAGGTGCAGCCACTGCCTCCTGAGAAAAATGTGGAGGAACTGCAGCTTCTGTGTCAGAAGGATCAGCAAAATTAGTGGCTCACTGGACAGCACACTGCAAGCACTTCTAGCGTGAAAGCAGCCCAACTTCCTGCATGGCACCTCATGGAGCTGGCGGTCCGTAGCGAAGAAGAAGCCACATCCCTGGGCCATAGGACTCTGTGGTGTGGAAGACACTGCTTTGGTCCTCCACAAGCCAGCTCTTTGCCATTCAGCAAGAATGTTTGCCTCATTAAATGAGTAACAATGCAGTCTTAGTACTGGCATGGCACCTCCATGAAGCAGGGACATGGTGCTGCACTGGTGTCCCAAGGGCTTTGTGCTCACTGGGAAAGCAGCATTAGAGGACTGGTACAGCCAAGGCTTTTAGGATGGTAAGTCCAAAGGGGACAGATGCTCCCTTGTGACTTTTTGGCCCACAGCCTTCAGAGAAAGGCATTTTGGGCCCAAATTAATTGGATCCATCACAACTACCAACCTCCTCTCTGTCCTTCCTTCTTCCTTTCTCAATTCCCACTGCTGGCTGCCAAAATCAGGTCCATGGCAGGAAGACTAGCAGAAGCAGAAAGTATTCTGAATGAGTGTGGAAAAGAAGGGTAGTGAGGGCATCAGGTTTGACTGCCACTTGCAAGGAAACATCCCTTTGGCGTGGCCTTGGATGTTTCCCTGCTGGGCTGGGGCAGGCAGGAGCCTGGGGATCCAGCCTGAGAGAGGTGTGCAGGGGTGACTCACACAGAGTTTTTTTTCTTGTCCTCAAGGGTCAGGCAGGGTACAGCTCTGAAGTCTTGGTGACAGGGATTAAAAGAAACTGCTATTTTAACAATTCAGGACTATTAGAAACCAATAAGGAGAAATCTTTATTATATATAAAATGAAAAGTATTTAATGCATATTTATGTAAATGCCTTGTGAGCACAAGCCTGAGGGCAAGATTGATACGGGTGTCCCTGCCGCATCCTGAGTGCCGGCCAGGGCTGTGCTTCCTACTCCTCCTGTATTTATGGACAAGTCTGCGTGTCTGTCTGTAGCTAGGATCTGTGTTTTTGTGAAGCTGTGCCCAAAGATCTCTATGCTGTGTTGTGATGATGTGTGTTCACAGTAAATCTATGCTGTGGGTCCAGTGTCTCTCTGTCTCTGATGCTGACTTGGCAGCAGTGTGTATGTGCCAGAGCTTGCAGGAACAGTAAGCCCTGCTCATGCTCTGTTGTCCTGCAAGAGCAACTGTGGCTGGAGTCAGACCTGGAGTTAAGAGCTCCAGGCTCAAGGCCAGGAAAAAACCTCTTTATTCCTGCATGGGAAAACTGGTCATACTGGGGAAGAGCTCCTAGCTTCCCAGGTCTGAGGGGGGTTTGTGGTAGAATGAAGACACTGGGATGATGTGTTCAGCTCCTTTCACTCGGTCCACACCTTCCCGTCACTTCAAGCACATCCTGGGTGTCATGTCCTTTTCCTCATGCCCAATAATCCCAAGCTGCCAGTTTGGGCATGTAAGAAAGGTCACGTTTACTTGCACTGGGAATGGAGCAGTCATGCAGCTGCCCAGAGTGCAGCACTGGGTGGGGGGCACCCCAGCCCCCCTCCCCTCAGGCTGTGCCTGCCCTGTGCTCTGCTCTCCCTGCATTACAGGTCTGCACAAACAGAGACCTTGGCCATGGGCTTGCAGCCAGCCCTGGCCCCAGCACTGGCTGAAGGACCACAGGTGACTGAGCAGCATGAGATTTCCCCTCGGGCACTGCCCACGGCCCTTGCCCTGCACCCTCGCAAGGCCAGTGGCCTGTGGCACCTGCTGGCACCAGCACTGCTCTGGCAGCCAGGTCCCTGCTGAGCACCAGCCACATCTCCTGCCAGGACCTGCGTGTTTCTGTCAGGGGACAGTGCCTGGGCAGGGTGGTTGCCATGATGGACCCAACAGCACCTGCTGCAGGGTGTCATTGCCGAGAGGGGCATGGAGCAGGGCCCTGTGGGGTGGGGGAGTGGCTCTCAGGTGCTGACCCCCGCAGAGCCTGCTGCTTGTCTCTGCACATCGTTGGGAAATGCATTGCAGTCACGGGACCTTGGTTAGCTGGAGTATGGCCAGAGACAATGCGCATTTACCTGAAAAGTAGCTGTGTGTGGAAATAGTTCCTGGTTTAGAGTAACACTTCGTGGTTCCTCCCGTCAGCACCAGGTTTGGCAGCTGCCCGGAGCTCTCCATCAGGCACTGCACAAGCTGTGGTATGCTCTGTGGCAACGATGGCCTCTCTCCTGAGGACTGTAGCACAGAACCTGCTTTCTTTTTCCCTGGCATCCACCTGTGCCATTGTTTCCTTCTGAGGACAGGCAGGCAGGAACAGAACTTACTGGGCATCAGCCTCTCCTGACTGTGTTCCAGCACAGGCAGAGCAGCAGCTGTCCCAGTTTTCTGATGAGTAGCTGAAGGAGCTGAAAGAGAGTGAGTTCCCTTGTTGGAGGTCAGGTCGGAGTTGTGCAGAGGTGCAAAAGCCCAACTGCTGCAATGGGGTCAGGCGGCATGGAATCCCTGCCATGCCTGGGCCCAGGTCCCGAGCCAGCAGGTGTGCTGCCTGCCACAGGGCCAGAGACCCTTCCAGCTCAAAGAGTGCCAGCAGTGCTGGGCAGAGTTGCCATTCCCAAGTAGTGCAGGGAGAGGCAGAGGGCTGCAATGGAATGCATGATTTGGGAACTGTGAGGAGTGATGGTGTTGCATGACAGGCCACGCCAGGCTCTTCACTGGGTTATCAGGAGTCGCTTTCCCCTCTCCAGCCCTTAGCCAGCTGTGCAAGAGTCCCAGATGTTCCCCAGGAGCGACCCACTAGTCACCCTGCTGGGGCCAGGGGCGGGGGGTTGGCTGTCCCAGGCAGGCTCTGTGGCCTTCTGTGCGTGTCCCTTTCCTGAGTCACAGGAAGGTTTAGCAGCTGCTGGTGAAGGTGGGTGTTGGTAGAAAAGCTGGGGCTCACCTAAGCTGGGAGGCATGAGAGGGTGGCATGGCGGCCATGTCTGTGTGCTCCTGCCTACAGCGTGGGCTCACTGAAAGAACAGTTTGAAACCACTGGAGATGTTCTTGTTCGCAATTAATGTGGCTTTATTATTAATGTGTTGGGCTCCTCTCTTGACAGCAGTTAGTTACAGAGTGTTTCACGTGGAAATGGGCAAAAGGACAGAACTCAAGGAACTAAATTCAAATAGAAATATGATGCTGAAGAAAAGAATCAGGGCTCTGTTCTTAAAACATTTAGCATAGAAGAAGCTAGGAGCACAAGATGCCATTTCAATACAGTTAAGACGTTCACTTTTTTAATTATAGGTTTAAAATAGTATTTTTTACCTATTAACATACAGGAAGATTACGCGTTGTTGCCCACATGCAGAAACAAGCAAAAGCAGAGTTTAACTGTTTCTCTCTATAGTGTTGTATTACCTCCGGCTCCGGGTGGGTCCTGCTGGCTCCTGTGGCCTGAGCAGGGTCAGACTCTACAAATCAGCATTTTCGTAAGTCTTTTTCCCCATAGTTTTTTTAAGATGGAAGGGGGTGGAGGGGAGAAGGAGATAGGGAGTGAGAGAAGCTCAAGGCAGAACAGACTGCGACAAAAGACTGAAAAAAAATGTGGAGCCTTGAGGACAGGGAAGCAAACTGGTGTAGGATAAAGGTAGCCAAGCAGCAGAGCTGCAGAGGGCAGGAGCAGAGCGCAGAGGGCGGTGTTCCTCCTGGAATCCACCAGTGGCCACACTCCTGCCCGGAGGATGCAGGCACCTCACAAAGCCTCACTATTACTGCTGCTTAGTCAGAATTGCTTCAAGTTTAAAATTGAGAAAACATTCATGTGTGGGTCTATCTAAAGTTAGTGCATTAGCTTTTACATCTAGCTACGCAGAGGGATCCCGGGAGCCAGTGAGGGCCACACTTGTGCCTCTGGTGTCTGGCATCCTGCAGCTGCCACCGTGGCGGGTGAGCCGGGGTCTCCCCAAAGCACTGTAGGCAAAGCCCCCCAGCATTCTAGGGAGGGGCAAGGGCAGCTGTTTTAGTGCCTGCAATTGCCAGAACCAACATTCATGAATGCTGACCCCATCGGGGTACAGAGAATGACATTTATTATGCTGGCAGACACAGTGTGATTCCATGGTTAAAATGAACATAGCACAGGGCAGGGATTTGCTAAAGCCCTGAGTAAGCTCACATGCTCCTAACAAGGGCCATTTCCAAAGGGCTGGCTGTGCCTTGGGGAAGCTGCTGGCCTCAGGCCTTGTCCTACAGCTGCTGGGTTTTAGACACAGCCTTCAGAGACGTTTTTGCTGCCTGCAAGTTCTCTACGGTCTTTTCGTATTGTTTAAATTGGAGCATGTTAATATTTGTACTGAGAAACCTCTGAACTGACACTAAAAGCACATGGTATCATGTTACATGTATAAATTAAAATATTAAATCAACATAAAAATGCAGCTTAACATTAAAAAAAATAAATATATAAATTAAAATGCAAAATAAACCATTTCCCTAGAAACTCCATTTTAGTGCTAGGAGCAGGTTTCTAAGCAGCATTTTCTTCATGTCACCTGCCAGAAAACTAGCACTGAGACTGAAGTGTCCCAGGCGAGTGTAACACAGGGTCCGAGGATGCTCATGATGGAGTCAGCCCTCCGCTCAGGGCCAAGCACGGTGGGTGTCACAGCAGATGGAAATACTTTGTGCTGTCAACTGTTGCAGCACAGCTTTCCATCTCATTCCTTCTTCCCCAGAGCACAGCCTGCTGACACTCTCTTTGTCTTACAAAAAAGCTGTCTTTGTGGTAAGACCCTTTGTCAATTCTCTTGGACATGGCAAAGGCTCATGGATGCTGCAGGCTTAGTGCACCTTAGTGCACCCACACTCCCTGCTGGGAGAATGGGTCTCCCACGCTGAAACAGGTCTATGTGCCAAGGAGGTTCTGGGTGGCTGTTCAGTAGCCACAATGCACTCACAGCACACAAATGTGTTTCTGCCAGGATGTCCAGAGAGCAAGAACAGATTCCCACAGTGATGCGATGAGCAGCACCTCACCTGCACTGTCAACACGTCCCTGCCACAGTGTGGAGGAACTGAGAATGACTACACTTGCTAAACTACTTTTTCCCGAGTATTTTGGGAAGGGCTTTCTCTTTCCTCACACCACAAGTTCTATTCCCCACATCCTGGACACTTGGGGGGACAACAAAAAGCTTGAACACAACTATAAGGCTTGGACCCTGGCAGACAGGCAGCGAGGAGACGGCTGCTGCATGCAGACCTGGCACACCGCAGCGACACTACCTGGGCACCAGCCTCCCCCAGCATGGCCTGCGTGCTCCTCAGCTGCCTCACCACAGTCCTCCAGAGCCTTTGGTTTAGGGACAGGGAGGTTTCTTGTACGTCTTGGGCCAACAGCGGCCAAGGTTTTTTCAGCCCTTCTGTTGTCGAGGGGGCTGTAGTTGTGCGTTTGGATGCTCTTTTTGTGTAACTGTTCAGGCCACACACTGTTTTCTGTGCCTCCTCCTGCCACACGGTGTGCAGGAGTCAGTTGGCTGCTGTGTGTGCAAAGCTCAAGTTAGCAGGTTAGGAATGTGCTGAACCCTCCCGTCCCACTGCCATGTCCTTCATCCCAGGTCCCTGAGCACAACAAACAGGTGCTGCAGGATGCCACAGGCAAACACTTGGGACAGAAATCTGCCAAGCTGGCATGTGGTGGTCGTGCCTAGTTGAAGCACAGGTCCCCTTGCTCAGAACACCTCCTGTATGCTCAGGAGGGGAGATGGAAGAATGACCTTCACTGTCACATTACAGTCAGAGGGTTTTGTCTTCCCTCATCTCCCTGGTGCAACTTCTTTGCAAATTAGATTTCACCTCTGCCCCCTGCCTCCCATGCACTCTCTGCATGCAGCAGCAGCAGCACTTCAGCCCTCACCAGAAAGGCGAGGTTCATGGTGCTACAGGTTAAATGGCAAGGCAGCCAGGAAGAGAGTAGAACAAGCTCTCACAGCAGCAAGGCAGCCAAGATAGTCTACAGAAACTGTACAGGCAGCAGAATAAAGCAGGGAAGGTGAAAGTGCCCCTGGCCTGCAACTGCTCTTGCACAAACTCTTAGCTCAGTCCAGAAAATTACAGAGCCCTGCACTTCTTCCTCATGGCATCCAGTGCTGAGCAAGATGGATACCCGATTGCCTGACAAATGGGAACCATGTAGAGGACTAAACCAGAGAAGAACTGGACTGTGATTAGATGGTGTCTCTCATGTTGCATCGGTGATTGAAGAGTCAATGGATGAACACAAATTGTGGGAGATTTAGAATTCAATCTTACAGGCTGGAAAAGATTCGTCCTGCATCACAACAGTGCTGCTGCTTGCCAGTACCATGATGTTTAGCTCCTGCTGTTTCTCATGGGTCTGTTGATACCATTCTCGTGTTACCTCAGTATCGTGTGTTGGGATCAATGTCACCTGGGAAAAGAAAGCAGCAGGGATGATTGAGAACAACTGCAGTGACAAACAATGCCCATAGGAGCTGAGGCTAAAATTTCTTGTTAATTTTGGAACACTGTACCCTTGGTACTACTTGTTCTATTTAATGTCTTTCAGATGTCGGGTTCTGAGGCAGAGCTTTATTTTATACAGTACCAGCACAATGGGGCTCTGAACTGGCTGCAAACTGGCAGCACTGACACCATAATGATGAGAATGGCTGCAGTGCAGGGGAGAGCATCGTGCTTTGGAGCTCCAGAAACAGCCTCAGAAAGATCCTTCAGTGTGAGCAAGAACAATGCTGGCAGTGTCACTGTTAATGGAAACTATGTGCCCATTGACCCAGTGTGCAACTCAGGGACCTTGAAATATGAGGCTGCTTCATCTGGAAGAACATATACACCTTCTTGTACGTGTCTTCAGGAATACCCACCTGGGGTGCCCTACAAGCCTGGCTAAGCAGGAACTGTGTTATAGAACATTTTTGTTTAAAAGCTCTATTAGTAAGTTGCCATCAGAAAAATCTTCAGCAAGCCAGGCTAGCAACAGATGCCACTGGGTGTGGGACACTGATGAAAATTCAGTTTGTGTTGGTGTTTGATTTTGCTTGAGGATAGGCTCATCCTGCAGTAGGTAAGGAGGAGTGTATGATCTCTCAATGCTTCCTCCCCTCAGGAGGATGTGGAAAAGAGGACATATCTGCTTTCATTCATGCCATTTTGCAGGTGTCCTCCTCCTCATCAGTACAAGCAATTACTCTGCTGAGAGTGCAAAACAGGATATGCCCAGTACCATTTGTTTCCTCTCAGTGTACTCCCTCGGGTATGTTTGTGATACCCACCTTCTTCTGAGCACTTGTGACATCAGGAGCATGACACACCCCTTTGCATTTCCATGACCTACCTGCAGGTTCTCTCCCCACTGAGACTTCCCTTCCAGAAGTGCATCCAGCACTGCACGGCTTGGCTCTCCGTTGGCTGCATCATTCCCACTCACAACATAGTAAGAGGCTCGAACCCGCTTGAAGAATTCTGGATCTGTGTTCTTCCCACTGCAGTGGTTGGGGATGTAGGCCAAGTCCACGTAGACGGGTGGACCCAAAGGCACAGACAAACTGCTCTTAGGACTATTGGAAGCTTTGGAAAAAAGGAAACGAGGCTATCAAAACCCCTCTGCAAGGGACAAACACTCAGATTAACACAGAAGGACTTGGATTCCAGAAAGACTTTTCCATTGCAGCAATGAAGTTGAGACTTATCCAAGCTCTGCTGCTCATAGGTGACCTGGGTGCATTTCTGGGCCAGTGCTGTCACAGGTCTTGGGAGAGAAAGGGGGTTCTGCTATTCTTTGGGGAGGGATTGGAAGGCTTTAGGCTCAGAAGCTTTTTCTGGGGAAGGGAATCAAAAATCTCCGTTATTACCTTTTGCAGAGTTGTCATTCCAATTAATATTTAGTCCTGATTTTTGTTAATAACCTACATTCGCTTAAACACACCCACACCCCCACCCCCATTCTGATGGCCTTTATATGCTATCCTAGAGTATTACAGCAGTATTTCTGGAAGGTCCATCCTGGCTTCCTGCCATCCCTGTGAATCACTGTTACTCTAGGACTCTATTGCTCTTTCCTATCAACCTTTTGTACATCTCAACCTTATCACTGCTTACAACGTTTTATGCCGTACTGGGAAGTCCTGTTCTCTGTTGTGCTATGTTTAACCCAGTGCTTTTCTCTGTGTTGGACCTATAGAGATGATGCACGTTTCAGGAAGGATTTCTTACCGGGATTTGTTTTGATGCCATTAACAAGGCTCTTGCCAGGGTTGCTGTGACTACTCCGGGGTGACTCATCCTCTGGCATCAGTGCACTACGTGGTTTGGGCTTTTCTCCTCCATCTCTTTCTTTTTTGGCAGTGACAGATTTTGGAGATTTGTCCGATGACTGTTTCACAGGAGTGGGTGATCGTTTCCCCTTCGCATCTGATTTCCGGGCAGGTGAGGAAGATTTGGGTTTGCTCAAAGGCTTCCTCACACCTTTGTTCTTTTCTTTTATGTCTTTCTTGGAAATTTTATCAGTTCTGCTCATGCTTTGCTCATTTACCAACATATCAGGGTCTACCATGCAGACATCAGGGTGAGGAGGGTGGGGATGGGGATCTACCATTGGAACAGGCTGAGGATCATGGCTGGACCTAGAACTGGAATGATGAGCATTCCCCACAGCTTTGTCCACTGGGAGGAAATCGGCATCTTCATCCGAGTCCATGTTGGCATCTGCTGTGATGGATGGACATTCTTCAGTCTCAGGCGGGACATCTGAGTCTGACTGGGAGGTTCCAGAATCACTCACTGATGTTGGAGGGGTTTCCTCCACTGTGGCACTTTGCATGGGACTGCTCCCAGTGTGGGGTGGTCTACCCTGCACTGAAGGGTGACCCTCCTCCTGTGAGAGGTCACTGTCTTCAGAGAGCTCATGGGGGCTCGGGTTGATGAATGAGGGAGAGAGTTCTCCCTTCCTCTGCTTGTATTCACATGAGGAAAATTTCTGTCCACAATCAGAACTGCCTCCTAAATGGGTCTCCATGTCATGGGAAGCATCTCCACAGTCCTCTGTTTTTCCACCCCTCTGCACATCTGGGAAAAAGGGCTGGAAACTGTTTTCAGGAGACATCAGAGAGGAAGGACGGCTTTGCGTCTCTGTTTCCTCTTTGCCTGCGCATGGAGAAAAACTGCTGTCAGAATCGGGACACGTTTTTTCATCTTTTGCCTCTGCTGCATGGTATGTGCTTTGGAAAGCTTGCAGACTGGTGCTCACCTCTGTTGGACCATTGGCTGTGGTTTCATCTTCATGCTGATGATGAGAAAATGATGTCAACACATCAGGGAGGGATGTCAGTGGCAAGAGCTGTTCTGGAAATGATGCCTTCTGCTCTGGGCTGCTACCACAGGGCTGCTGCTCTTGCTCTGCAGAGAATGGTGTGGGCTCTGAGCCTTGGCACTCTTTTCTGCGTGGCAAGGTGTAGTCACCCATGCCACAGGGAAATGGAGAACCATGTTCTTCAGCAAAGACAAAGTCTTTGGTTTCAGCTGTATGTATTTTCACAGCCTTATCTGGAACCTGTGGAGACACATCCCAAGCACTCCTGGTACCTGCTTCCACTCCTGCACCTGTGTACGTGGAAAGCATATGGGAATAGAAACTTTCTGCTGTAGTCAGTATCACAGGAGTGGTGGCTTCAGATGAGGGTTCCTCTGACAGGCTGGAAGAGTCATCTTTCAGCTGCTGCTGGGGCACAGACTCTTTCTCCACACCTTTGGAGAACACCTTGTCTTCTTCATATGGACTCAGTGGTGAGAATTTAGGAAAAGATGAGTCAAGGCTGCTGATTTTCTCAGAAACCTCCAAGTACTCATCTTTGTTTCCCTGGTCTGAGAGCAAAGCACAAGGAGACTCTAAAGAAAGAGAAATATCCCCTAAACGGCTTGCTGAAGTTTGCTTATGTCTGAATATGCTGGCTGTTTCACTCTTTCCTAGCAGGGAGCTTTCAAATCCAGAAGAGCTATCCATCCCTCTGCTCTCTACCCTCGGGCCCTGTTCGTATGCCTCTGTATGTTTGCTGGAAGCAGATTTCAGGTATACGGCTTGCTCTTGGTACTCCGAGGACACTGCTGCACTTGGATAATCTGATACCCTGAAATGGGATTCCTTTGTGGATTTTTCAGCAACCTCTCTCTTTTGTGAAGAATCTTGTCTTACATGGCACATTTCTGAAGCTCGCTCATCTCTGTTCATGTCTGGCACATCACTGTAGCCAGCAACATATGGCTCCACAACAGCAGCTGATGCAGCTGTCCTACTTCCATATTCCTCTTGCCAGCCTGGACCAGAGGGAGAAGAGGCAGTGGAGCTGGGTGAAAGGGGCTCCTGATACTTGCTCTGCAGGAAGGGGTCTGAGACAGGGAACTTGCTGATGGCTGAGATGTGTGCATAGACGGTGCCTGCAGCTTCAGCAGGGCTGTGCAGTTTAGACTCCTTTTCAGACTTCTCCTTAGCACCTTTTTCTAGCTCTGAGTCACTTGTACTTTCTTCCCCTCGACCTGCTTTCTCATAGTATGTATCTTTGGGATTTGGGATTTCGGATTTCAGGGACAAAGATACCTGCTCCTGGCTAGACAAAATTATGTTCTCGTCTGGACAACCAGCATCAATATAGGTGGATGATTTCCCTTGATAAAAGGTGTCAGTTGTGACTGTGGGAGAGGCAAATGCTGCACTGACGGATGACGGGTGCAGTGCAGAGTCCAGTCCTCCTGGCAAAGCAGAAGACACATTCAGTTTTTCCTGTCCTTCTGATGTCCTAGGCTTCCCTGTTTCAGACAAGGGCAAATATCTTTCATGGATGTCTCTATAGTCAAAGACTGAATCTGCTTTATCTTTAGGGGATGCTGGAGATGACAACTCCTTCTCAGCAGAGGTATAAAGGCAGGACTCTTCTTCCTTTGCAGATACATGAATATTTTGACCTTTTTGAGAGCTCAGTGCTGTCACTGGCACCTTGTCAGTGTGACCTGCGCTGTGTGCACCCATGGCTGTGAAGGGGGAGGGTCCCACTCCAGACACAATTATCTTCTCATAGATGTCAGCATACTTGAAACTTCTTTCATCAGGGTAGGGAGTTGGTTCTCTTTCTTCTGGCTCTTGTCTTGTGGAACTATCATCATCTCTCTGTGTGTAGACCCCTTCCTCATAGGAATAAGCTTCAGGGGAGCTCCTGGAATAGGTCTCTGGAGGATACACCTCTTGGATGGTAGCACCCACAGCCCCAGCATAGCCCACAGCATCACTGCTTTTTTGACATGGGCCTCGTCCTGGAGGGGAGTGTGCACGCTGCCCCGACACCTCACCACTCTCTTCTGTGGACTCTGCAATATATTCTGCTGGTCTTGTAGATTGCAACAGAGTAGACGCTGCTGCTGTCTGCTCTTTTCTTCTCGTAGAGTCATACGGACCCTCAGTGGATTTGCAGTCATCCTCTTGCCTGCTATCTGACTTGTATTTGCAATCTATTTCCTGATACACATCACTGATGTCTGATTTCTTCTCAGCCGTCTTTGATGGGACATCCTCCCACAACGCTGGCTTGCACTGATCTAACTTGCAAGGCCTCTCTGCTCCTGGTGGTGCCTCAATCTCCCTCCCTACTGCAGGCAGGGGAGATGTCATCAGAACTTGGTCTAGTGACTTTGCATAGATATCTAGGACAGCTTTCTCCTCATCATCTAAGCAGGAGCAATCTTGTTTAGAGGTCAACAACAATTCTTGGCTTTTTTTGTTTCCAGTTAAAGCTTTGGCCTGATTTTCCTCACCAGAGACATACTGAGGAGACAGAGGAGAACCTTCCCTTTGTGTTCTTTCTGGGACAGTGATGTCAGCAGGAACCACATCAACTTTCTTTGTTTCTGACGTAGGTTTGGCATTCTTCTGTGTGTCTTCTTTGTAATCGAATGACTCCATCTTTAAACATTCAGTTTCTGCTTGCAGTAGCATGGGTTTGTCTTCAGCATGGTGAAGCTCCTCATCCTCCTCATTGGGTAATTGCCCTCCTCTTCCACTGTCTCTCCCTTCCTGAAGATACCCAAATGCAGAACCCCATGCTTCCATTTCTGCTCCTCTCCAGGTATGGCTGCCAGGCACTGCAGGAGACAGGTTCTCCTCCTTTCCCATTTTAGGAAGGGATTTTGTTTCAAATTCTGATACCTCATCCAAGAATGTACTCTCCCTCTCTTTGTCGTATCTCTGCCGACTTCCGTGAACAGGGACCTCTTCTACCTCTTCTGGAAACCACACTTTCTTCTCATAACTTAAATCTTTCATGCAAAACTTTTCCACTTCTGGAGATTTTTTTTCTTGAGCTTCCTTGAACTTGCAAGATTTTATACCTTCAGTAGAAATGTGTGAAGATGTTTTGTCTTCACTTGGGCTAGATTCTGTAAAATGCAAGCCCTTTGCATCTGGGGATACTTCCTGAGAGTCCAAACCTACAGTTCTTCCCCTCAACAGGCCCTTTTCTGATGCAGAAAATAAACTGCTGTCATCTGGAGACATTTCTTCAGTTGAAGAATCTCTGGGTGACATGTCTTTAACTGAACTACTTTCTGGGCAAGGAAAAGATTTTGATGCTTCTTTCAATTCTTTGGCAGAAATTTCCAGTGATTTTTCATATGTAGCTGGGCTCTGGTCTGTGAAACCCATGGATTTCACAGCTTCTGAAGGGAATTTGTCAGTGCAGTTGGACAGAGTTTTTTCTTTTGCAGATATCTCTTCTGTGAAACTAAGAGCTTTGATGTCTTCTGGAGAAATTCCTTTAATAAAAACATCTGAAGAGATTTTTCTCCTGGAACCTTCAGTGAGAGAAATGGATTTGGTCTCTTCTGGGGAAATGTCTTCAATGGAAACATGAGAAGATTTCTCTTCTTCTGAGGTGTCTCCTGTGAAATACAGCAGTTTTCCTTCTTCAGCAGTAACTCCCTTAGAAATATCTGAGGATTTTTCTTTACCAATCCTCTCTTCTGTAAAAGAAGGTGATTTGATGCCATCTGGTGAAAATTGCAAAGATTTGTCATTTTTAGATTTACTTTGGCTTGTGAGCTGTGGAACATCCACATTTCCTAGAGAAGTTCCTGTGGTTGCAAATGGCTCAAAGGACAAGTGTTTTGAAAATCCTATTAAACTTTCTGTCATGGTTTTAGTTCCTGGCTCTTCTGGTTTTGTGCTGGGACGGGGCTTCTCAGGGTGCTCCTCGTCCTCCCCGATCACCACCGTGTCCTGCTTGTGGTAAGAGAGCCAGGGCAGCTCCTCCCTCCTCACTGGTTCTTCCTGTACCTCCTCCTCAGGAGACACTGGAACATCACTGCTCAAAACCAGTTCATGCTGAGCAGGTCCAGGCACTTCCCTTTCATGCCTGGATTTAGCCAAAGATGCCTCATCTTCTCTGAGAGGTTCACCCTTGGCTCCCTTCACCACAACAGAAGTTTGGCCTTCCAGTTTCTTGGCAGCAGCATCTGTTTGTTTTTCAAATAGATCTGAATCTACTGTTTCCAGCTTTTCCTCCACTGGAGACTGGTGGAAGGGTGTGTGCCCTGCACTGGTGGGGCCAGATGGAGTGGGAGAGGCCATTTTGACTGTGCTGTCATCGGGACTTGTGCATCGTTCTTCAGCCTCTGCGGAGTCAGCCTGGGAAAATGGTGCTTCTTCAGTGGATAAAGGCATCACTTGCGTGGGAACACTGATTATCACATTATCAGGGCATCCTTGAGGCACAAACATGGGGGCATTGTAATGCCCTCTGAGTTTCTCAGGCATCTCAATATTTGGAGTCCCATCTTCTTC
This sequence comes from Eulacestoma nigropectus, assembly GCA_013397775.1. Taxonomy (NCBI): domain Eukaryota; kingdom Metazoa; phylum Chordata; class Aves; order Passeriformes; genus Eulacestoma; species Eulacestoma nigropectus. Next base: position 2,822,841 of record VZTE01003320.1, on the reverse strand, counting down.
ATCTTCTTCATCTTCTGCCTCCTCATGATCCTTTTTTTGAGTTTCCAGTTTCCTCTCTCCTTCCGCTAATGCATGGAAATCTTCAGGGGGTGGAGATTTAAAGCATTTGTCTTCCTCCAAGGATGATGTGGGAGAAATTGTGCCAGCAGAGGGAACATAGTCAAGACCTTGGGTCGCTTCAGTCCGAGAGGAGGGCATACTGTTTCCTGTGTCCAGAAGTAAAGAGCTTTTCCCAGTCTCTTCTGTTTGTGGTGCTGTTATGGATGCAACAGATTGATCCTCTGCTACTGAGGTTGCAAAAGATGAAAGCTTATCACACTCAGTAATGGAGGTAGCAGAAGATATGTGTTCCTCCTCAGCTAGAGGTGCTGCCACAATGTTTGTAGGATACGCCAGAATTTCAGACTCCTGGCCAGCATAGCCCTTGGCTGAAAGGTCAGCAGGAGGCACAGCCTGTATTCCATGTACTGCTTCAAAAGAGCCTGGATGGTCAGGAACAGAAATGTTATAGGCATTGACATCATACTTCAAGTGTGGGATCCTTTCTTCCTGTTCATCATGTATTTCTTCATCAGAAATGGTCTGCTCTGTTTCTGAGTAGCCAGGGATAGTTTCATCTTGGATATAGGAAACATGTTCTGCTGTTGCTCCTGGTGGGACTGGCAGGCTGCTCAGATATGACTCTTCCTTTGTTATGTCCTTTCCAAGTAACTTGGTTTTCTCATCCATGAAACTAAATTCTCTTTCTTTCTCTGTAATGGTAAAGAGTTTGTCCTCCCTATCATCCTGATTCAGCCCATAGAAGTCTCTATTCTTCTCCACTTTCTCCTCTGCTTTCATACGCTGTTCTTCCTTTTCTTCCAGTTCTGCCTTTTCTATTACATCTTCTCTCTTTTCCTTCTCATCCTCTTCCTGTGCCTCTGTTCCCTCAATATACTTTCCACGAGTTTCTGCTTCCCTCTGTTTTCTGTCCAAAGAGATTTTCTCCTCTTCCTCCTTTTCTTCCTCTCTGAACACTGGTGGCTGAGCACCGTTTGCCAAGAGGTCTGTATGTGATGGCAGGTGTTCTTTGTCAGGAAACACCTGAATGTCCTTGCCCTGCTCAACTTTTCCCTCCCAGTATCTTATGTCATGGTTTTCATCTATTGTTTTTCTTTCATCCTCTATTTTTTCAGCGTGACCTTCCCTCAACTCCAGCTGATGGACTGCCATTTCCTCTGCTGATGGTTCTTTTTCCATATCAGTAGTAGTTACTTCCTGATCAGGAGTCTTTCTTTTTAAAATCAGATCCACTTCAAGGCAACTCTGACCAGTCATATCAATAGAGTCTTTTATCTCTGCTTCAGGTGCTCTCATGATCTTATCACTAACCTCCATATCAGACAGTTCTTGAGTCAACTGCAAGGCCCCTTTCTCCTCATGCTTCAGTTCCTCAAAGTCCTTTGTAAGATCTTCTGGTGAAGACAGGACTAACCTCTGTTCCACTATGGATGTCTCTCCTGGATCCACTTGTACAGGTGCCTTCTCCATCGGTAATGTCTTCAGGTCAGCAGGTACCTTTTCAGGTTCTTTTTCAGGTTTTACTTTGATCTTCTCAGTTTTGAGTCTGCCTGGAAGTTTTGCCTTGTACAATGTTTTTCTTACTTCTGGGGTAAATGGTTTCAAGTCTGGTTTAGAAATTTTTTTGAGCTCTGGTTTGTTTTCTTTCTTTTTATCATCTTTCTTTGAATCTTTTTTGTCGTCTTTCTTTCCATCGTCTTTTTTTAAGTCCTTTTTCTCCTTCTTAATCTCTTTCTTTTCTTTGTCTTTCTTCTCCTCTAATTTGGATACTTTCTCTTTGAGATGCTTTTTTCCAACTTTGTCTTTTGCCAATTTTCTTTTCTCAGCTTTGAGAGCATCACTTGTTTCTGTCTTTATCTTTTCATGTTTAACAGGTTTCTCAGGAACTTTCTCTATGTGTTCTTTAGCCTTTTTCTCAATTTTAGCATCCTTTACAACTTCTGGTTTTACTTCCTTAATCCCCTCCTCAACTGCTTCTTCTTTCTTGACTTGCTTTGTCACAGATGGCTTGGGGGAAGACTTAAGACTCTCTTTACTGTCGGTTCTTTGTTTAATTTTGGTCTGCTTTAGCACAGGTGGAGGTATTCCAGAAGTGATATCTTTCTGAGTAGCCACTGGATACCTCAGAAAATCCAGGTGCTTGAGTTTCTCAAGACCTTCCAGTATCTTATTTTGAGGAGCATTTCCAGGAAACAAAACCCTTACAATTTTCTCTGTTGGGCTGGCTGGAAGCCATACCACTAGGGCTGTGATGGATGTGAGATAGGGAACAGAAATTTCACCTTCTTTCCCACTTGCAAGAATGATGCCAGTCTTTGCTTTACTATTACCAGCCCATTTCTGCATTAGAAACTGCATTTCTTTACTGTCCTTGACAGGGTTCAGTATATACATGTCCAGCTTACCCACTCCCATTTTGTGGAAGAGCGTGATGGGCTCAATGGTGCTGCTCACCACCCTGTAGAGAGGCTCTGATTTAATGCCCAGTCTGTTGAGATACTGCAGCGTCATACACGCTTCTTCGATGCTCCTCTTTACTTTCATGGAGGCTTCAGGCATCTTCAGCTTCTCAGGAACATTAAAAAAAACCACCCCTAGCTCAGGAGAAATTAGGTTCTTCATCCAGTCACTGTAGTTGGTAGAGCCCTGGGATTGTTCCTCCTCTTGCTCAGCAACTTTCCTCTGCAGCAGCCCATTGATGCCAGGCAGGTTGTCTGCACCAATGTGGGTGAGCAGGATTGAGTCAATCCTATCCAGGTGCCTTACCAGCTTCCAGAAGCAGGATTTCCTCTCAGAGCCACCATCCACAAGGATGTTAAACCCATTGACGGCAAAGAGAGCAGAATCACCTCTTCCCCCAGGGAATATGTAGCAGCAGGGCTTAGAAAGCTTCAGAAAACCCCCTGAGGTGGGTGGCTCCAGGAGATCAAATGGAGATGGCACGTCAACTGTCTCAGAGACATATTCTGCAAACTCAGACACCCCATCCATTTCTGGCAGAACTGGATCAGGATTCAGTTTCAGATTAATAATGTCCTGAAATCGAGGATGCCCAAGGTTGCTCCAGGCTCCTTCTCCCAGGCACGACACAGTAAGGGAGGCCTTGGTATCTGAATCAGTGTTGCTGAGAATCTGGGTGACCTAATGAGATAAGCACAGACAAATAAAGGTCAAATACAGCTCTGAGACCTATACAGCACTTGAAAAAAAAAAAGATAGTTAATGCAGAAATACTGAAGACAACAGACAACATGAGTACTTTACCAACAGGAAACACTGGGGGTAGATGAAATAGTTTGAAAGCCCATGGAAAATCAGTGCATAGAGCCATGCTCTGTTTTGAAAGTCTTAATGTTGATGGGCTGTTATGGCTTCTGACTGCTGGGCATGTATTGTGACAAGATCTCAGGAAAGAAAATAAAAACAGGAAACACTGTGTCCTCTTTCCTTACTTCTTCTTGTTAAATCTGGGATATCAGTCCCTGGCTTGGGCTCAAAAGTAGCAGGTTGGGGGTTTTTTTGTGATTTGTGAATTCTAACCCTGAGAAAACCTCTTCAGTGCTAGGCATCATTGTCTGAACTTAGCTTCGCCCACTGGCTAGTCAACCACCATAGAGTACTTTGCGCAGTTCTAGTGATACAGGACTTTCTTTTTTATTTAGAATAATTTTCTTTCCTGGGACCTATTTTGAAAGTCATGCCTCCATCTTTGCTACACATACAGGGTTGGGGACGTGCTATGTGATTAATAAGTAGAATAAGGTCCATAAATTTCCAAGGCTCCTTACAGCTACGTTGAACATATATCAACCAAAGAAGTATTACACCTCAACTTCCTAAGTATCCAAAATGAGATCTGCATACTTCTTTACACTGTATTCTTTTGCTTAGACAGCCCTTAACTGACTAGTTTCAGTCCATTTAAATGGATACCAAAGATAAATCAGAACAATCAGCTTTAAATAAATGAAGGCAAGCGTATTTGTTGATATAACTACAGCAATAATAATATCAATTGTTGAAGTATCATCCAGCAGCATTCCTGCAGCAACTATATATTCAATCAGACAGAGACATTCTAAACAACACAATCAGTGGAAACAGAGCTTCTCAAAAACCAGAGTAGCATATCTGTGTTGGCAACAAGCGCCAACAATGTAAAGTCTGTCAGAAAAGTTGTCATATACCTAGCTGAGATAATCACCATTAGAGCAGAGGTTCAGAGATATCCTGTAAGGTTTTCCAGGCCTCACTGGACAAATCCCTGAACAAACTTGCCTAAATTCAGTGCTTACTCTGCTCTATGCATGACATTGGACTACAGACCTCTCACGTGCCCTTCCAAACTGAATGATGCAACAATTCTCCAATTAAATAGCAACATTTGTAGTTATGTCATCATCATGTAGTTACTTTACATTTTATTTTATTTACATTTTATTACATTTTATTTTATTATTTACTTTAGCATTTATTCAATCCCTCATCATCTAATGAACATTCTGAACCTTGTCAACTTGCTTGGTGGACTGACCATGACATGAAGAGAAATAGCCACATTTTCTAGGGTGATGATGGCCTCTCTTGGCTCTTTTTGGAAGCTGCCCACAGTTACGTTAAGACCTGCTTTAAGAAAATTTGAGTGTTTGCCCCCTGCAGAGCCAGTCTGGAAGGTTATTTTGAGCTGAACACTTAAAGGAATCATCCATGCCTACACCTTGGAAAACTTAAGACAGAGACTTAAAGCAAGATTCCCAAGACATTACCATGAATCATTTATGGTATGCAATTTTTTGCTGGATTTCAAACCCATCTGTCTGCAAATCTGCCACCTGAAGGAGGGTGCAGGCTGCATTGCTCTACCATACACTCTGAACAGGAGGGGATGTGCTGGATTACAGCTCACACTCACCTCCGGGTCTGAAAGTATCTCGGCAAACTTCTGGTAAGTGAAGGTCCCCGTCTGCAGGACCAAGTCTCCTTCCTGGTCTGAGCTCTGACCACAGAGGATCAGTAGTTTGTGAGCTGATGAATCACACACAAGTGAGCGGACCTGTTACCATGAGACAGAGGGCTGCAGTTAGAAGTTACCTGTACTCCACACCAGCGCCCAGGATCCCAATCCCACGGACAGGTGATAACTCACATGTTATTCACAAATAGCCAAACCCTAGGTTTTCTACATACAAGAAAGTTGCATATTGAAGAGGGAAGACACTGCTACTGTCTGCCAGACACAGCTCCATGTCACATCAGAGTTACTGTGCATATCCTGGTTACTGGCAAGACCAGAACACCTGGCCTTTTCACCACACCTTGCAGCAGACTGGCAGCAGGTTTGCACTCTCCAGAACGTGCAAATTGTGATGATCATGACCTCCATGTCAAGCAATGGCAGGAGAGCTGATGTGGAGAGAACTTGATGGCACATCTGGTCCTTACCTCAGACACAATGCTGTCCACATTAGGATTTACCAGGATCACCGTATCCAAGGTGTCACTCCGGTGGTGGAGAGTTCTTTGGCCTGGGGAAAGAAAAGGGATTAGACAGGATGAGAGAAGCTGATGAGACAGCATCCAGCTACTGATGTTTTAGCCTCAAAAATTCCACTTCAGCATGGGTTTGATTGCAAGGCTTCAATTTGTATTCAAGACCCAGTTTGATACCCAAGTATCATAAAACAGAGCAAACTCTTTTCAACAACAAGGAAAGAAATCCTTCTTCTGGATCAGCACGCTCAGCTCCAACATATTCTGAAGACCACAGAGCCAGGCACTTTGAGCTGCCTGCCTGTGCCAGATGGCTGTGTCTGTAAACACTGGCACAGACAAATGATCCCCTTCCAGACAGAAGTGCCTTGCCTCATCGCAGCTACCACACAGAGGTGTCTCTGGCATTGTCCAAACCCTAGCCACCTCAGGGCTCTGTGAGCCAGTCAGTGGGTGCCAACTCAGCTTTCACTGGAGTGGTGCAGCACTGGTAACAAATCTCCACTCATCTGCAGCAGTTTTTTTCTTTAAAAAAGTGTTTTTCTTTAATCCAAATGTGCACTCCTAAGTTGCTGCTATGGGAAGTACCTAGACAACACAAATTCTCATTCTTCTGTCAAAGGCACGAATAGGAACCAAGACAAGACTCTGCTCTCTCTATATATTTAGGGAAAAAAAGGAGAAGCCAAAGAGCAAGCAAGATCCTGGGAGTGGAAAAAAGCAGTTTGTGTGCTCACCTTGGCATGGGCATTGTACTGATATTTGGCAAAATGCTACCATAGTTCCCAGGCCCTATTAATTTATTAGAAAGAAGGATGGTGAGTGTCTGCCACGCTGACAGCCAGGACCAGAGCCACTGCTGTATGCCCACATCAGACGGCTCTGGGATGCAGGACACCATACGGCACCTCCCTGCAGCACTTCCCTAGTCACTGCAGGCAGCACAGAACCTTTTTTGATTACAGTCTTTGAAAATACCTACGTCTGGACATTACATCCACTCAACAAGCCAGGCACTTAGAACTTAATTGTTGGAATGTATAATTTATAGGGTTTAAGACTTTCATAAGTTTTAATCCCTCATATAGATTGGCGGTCCATAGATCTTCACTGAAAGTGAACACCTATTTTTATTTCTCATCTTTTAGACAACTGCTGCTCTCTGACAATGTTGTTCTTTCCACCCTCCACAAACTCCCATCGGCTCTTTCTAGGCAGATCTCATTCCTTCTAAAATAGCTCTATCAATAGGAAGGAAGGAAGGAAGGAAGGAAGGAAGGAAGGAAGGAAGGAAGGAAGGAAGGAAGGTCAATACTCAGCATAGCTTTAAATCAAACCCACTTTACTGGAATGTTTTACTCAGCTGCTAGCAATTAACCAGACAGATAAGCCCAGGAGGTAGCTTTCAGCCCAAAGTGAGAGTGGCTCTCAGCTCTCAGCAGAACTATTTGTACTCGGCATCTCTAGCTGCTTTCTGAACTTGTCTTCTTTCAGTTTGGCTAAAAATGGTCCCTCCAGACTAAAACCAAACCATCACTGTGCAAAATGCACCGAGTTCAGTGGCATTTCTGCCACTTGATGTGGAATAGGTATATAGCTCGAGACCCTGGGGAGTAAGTCCCTGTGCACAGAAGGGATGCTGCAAGTAAGCCATGGGGAGCAGCATGGGAGGGTGAGAGGAGGCACAGGTGAGGAGGGCCCAGGAGGTGTTCTGGGGCATTCTGTACAGCCAAAAGAAACAAAACCCCACCCATCCTCGAGGCAATGGTAATTGTGAAGGCATTGCTGATGCCTCGGCATTGCTGAGGTCCCAGAAGTGCTCATAAGGAGCACCCTGTTCCTCACCGATCCATTGTGCAGCATTCACACAGCTCCCCCACACCAGGAACTCCAGTCCTGTTGCTTGGGGCATCCAGAACAGAAGTGATCTGCTCCTGTTTTTCAGCATTACTACTGGGACAAAGTGACACTCAGGGTCATTCCACAGGCTTCAGCCTCTGCCACCTTGGTGCCTGCACACCCCAGACATCATTTTAGCAGTGGTTACCCTCATCACCTGGCGAACACCGCCTGGTGCACAGCACCAACACCAGCAGCCTCGTCCTTATGCCACGCGACAGGGAGGGCTCTGGGGCACAGTGCGATCTGTGGGCATCTCTCCAGGCACCAAGTGCCCAGGCGCTGCGGGGGCAATGCCAGCCTGGGGGGTGCCGGCCGGGCAGCACTGGTGACAGGGGCCCGTCTGCAGCACTAACAGGCATGAAAACACCGCTTCTCGCTGCCATCCCGCGGTCCGAGCCCAGGCAGCTGAGCTGTCCCCGCTGAGGCTGTGAACAAAGCCTGGCTGTTAGCATTCTGCTGGCAGCCACTCACCCCGCGGGGAATGTCCCCTGCGCACGGGGAAGAAAGAGAAGGCTCAAGCTGCAGGGCCAGCAGCTGCTGGCAGATGGGAGGGATGAATGGGGAAGGACTGAGTCTTGTGAAGGGCTATGAGGGTGACAAGGGGCTAAACTGTTTTCATACAAGGTGAGGCTGAGTGTGGGGGAGGGATATTTTCAATATGTGTAAATAAATACCTGATGGGAGGGAATGAAGAAGAGAAAGACAGACATTGTCAGCAGGTGCTCAGTGACAGGATGTGAGACAAATTAAGATGCAGGTAATTTCATCTGAACACAAGAAAACACTGTTTTTACTGTGAGGGTGGTCAAATACTGGAATAGGTTGTACAAAGAGGTTGTGGAGCATCCATCCTCAGAGATACTCAAGAACACAACTGGATAAAGGCCTGCGAAACCTGCTTTTGCTTACCCTTCTTGAACAAGTGTTATTGGACTAGACAATCTCAAGAGGTCCCTTCCAGCCTACAGTTTGCCAATTCTGTGACTACGGGAAGCACTGCAGCCCTCCATAGCTTTGCTCCTGACATGCTGTGGGGCAGATTCCCTCTCTTCAGTTGCAGCAGTTGATTCTCAGGAGGATACAGGAGCAGAGCTGTACAGATAGGCCATTTCCAGAAACATGGACCCGCTGCACACACCCATGCACACCAACACCCCAAACGGTTTTTTAACAAAATTCAGAGACAAAGCAGAACAGCACATGAACTCCAGGCCGAACTGCAAACTGTGAGTGAGGCAGCAACACGGTGCCCTAACACGGCCCATGCCCCAGCCCCTATTCACCCCAAGCTGGGGCAGCAGCCTTCCCAGCCCAGTGCAGTAGCACCCTCTGCCCAGCTAAGGGAACACACATGCCCAAAGCCTCTGTGAATCCAAGCGCTCATCAGGCTGAGAAGTCTTTTGCTGGCCACCTTTTCTATACAGCCTGTGGTAGCAGCTGCACAGACAGAGGATTTAAACACACAGCCTGGCACATCATTCCTCTCACTAACAAAAACCATGTGCACCAGCAACGTGTAGCAGTGTGACTGACAATGCAGACACGGCGACTGGAAGCATGCTGTTCAGGTCACTTCCAGGTATTTGTCCTCACTAGAGCTCTAGCACAGTGAAATGCATGCCTGGAAATAGCATTGCAAATGAGAAAATCCCTCAGTTCCATTCACCAGTGTAAGGAATATACTACTCAGGGTCCTGAAAACTGCAGTCTTCAACTTACCTGGAACAAATACCTGGACACAGCTCATCTCCAGGTGCATTCTGAACACAGATCCCTGACTCTGTGCAGCCCTCTCAGAAGCTGCTACATTAAACAAATCTCCTCTCTTCGGTAGCATTGCAGTTCTCATTTTGTATGAATCCTCACTCTGTGTGTTCAGGCACATTCCGATTTCTGCAATCATCCCTGTGCATGTGCACTTCCAGGGAACACTCCCATGCATCATGTCCCCACCAAGGCAGAAAGCCCCTGGTCTTTACCACTTGTTCCTTCAGAGGAGAGTTTCTTTAGTCCCTTGGAACTGCTGTCATCTATCCCTATGGCCACTGGGATGAGCAAGAGCAGAAGTATACAAGAAGGAGCACAGAAGATTCACAGAATGTCATTATTGTATTTTCTGTATTACTCCCCACCCTATTTTTTTTATGCATCATAATATAACCTAAGATTAGCTTTGCACCAAATAAAGATCTTCAGTTAGGGTACACAGTGACATCCAAATTTCACCCTGCCATGAAACTATTAAGGTCTTATAGGGAGTCTAGAAGGTTTAATTTCTCTAGTGTGCTTGATTTTGCTTTTTTTGGACAATGAATTTAATGGACAACATGACTATGCAATTTAGTTGCTGAAGTTCCTTACAGACTTTTCTAGATCTCAGTAACTGAGTCATCTATAAATTTAGCTACCTCCATGTTTCTTTATTGTTACTGTACTGATCAACTTTGTATTTAGTAGGAAATAATGAAGCCCTTGTACTTTACTTCTGGATGCTGCACAAACCATAAATTTGTTTGCTAACCTGTTTTCTGTCTTTTAAGTAGTTTTGACTCATGGCATTACTTGCCTTTTTCCCACACAAAGTGCTTGCTGCATAACATATGGAAACATTTAAACACATGGAAAGATTTCATACACAAACGCACCTCATTCACAACCACAGTAAGGTTTCAGAAAAGAGACAGAGCATTCGCCTTCTCCGCACAGATCGCATTAATTACCCTTGTGCAGAAGTATCAGCATCGTCACCCCAAAGGCCCACAGAAGACACATACAGCTCCTTCCTACAGGGCAGCCACCCATGGGTGCCTCCTCCTGACCATGGAGGCACTACACAAAACATCCCAGAGATGGTGAACAACAGCTACTCTGGGCTAGAGGATGGATTTCCATTACTAATACTGAGGCGGCATTTCAGGACGTGCAGCTGCACTCCTGTACTAGTGGGACAGGAGGAAAAGTCTGATTTTTTTTTTTTTTAAGAGTATGTATAGCTCACATACTAGAAGGGCTGAGGGTACCCTCATTGCTGTCCACAGCATTCTCAAGAAGGGCAGTGGAGGAGAAGTTGCTGATCTCCTTTTTCTGGTGACCAGCACTAGGATATGAGGAAATAGAATGAAACTGCATCAGGAGAATTCAGATTGGACATTAGAAAGGGTTCTTCACCAAGAGGGTGGGCAGCCTTGGGAACAGGCTCCCTGGGGAATTGGCTACAGCACCAAGCCCATCATAGTTCAAGGAGTATTTGGATGGTGCTCTTAGTCATACGGTTTAATTTTAGCTAGACCTGTGAGGAGCAGGGAGTTGGACTTGGTGATCCCTATGGGTCCCTTCCAATTAACATATTCTATGATTGTGTGGCCCCTTGAGGGTAGAATTACTTTGGTTATGGTAGAGGATAGCAAGTGAAGAGCAAAACCACACCAACTCTGGAGTGGGTATGAACTAACCATTCAGGGCTGCACCTGCAAAGAGACAGAGGGAGAGAGAACGGAGGAGCAGATGCTGTGGGTTTAGTGCTCAGCAGTCAGGCAGAGAGGGCTCTTCTCTGGAGGTCAGGCTAGGCTGAAAGAAAGGACAGTGCACTGGGGTAACTGTGACAAACAGGATGCCTGAGAGAGAGAGATGATCCTACAAACAGACAGATGGCTGTAGAGGCAGAAAAGGAGGTCATGCTGACAGCACAGATCCCTGTGTTCTGCTACTTTAAATGGAAGCACCTAAAGCCCCTGTAGCTGCAGAATAAATTCTGGGCTAGTCTGGAGAGCTGTCAAGGATAGCTACACAAGATGCTGCTTGTTATTTTCTTTAATCTTTCAGACCATCAAATCTCAGAGGTCTTATTCTGTTAATCAGGACTGGAAGAATCACAGTTACAGCTTAGCATGCTGAAATCAGAGACCAAGTGTCAGGGCAGCGGGACCCAGTTTCTCACCTTTGTGAAATGATGCCTTAGGCCAGAGCATTGGGTCATCTTTCAAGTGACTGTGCTGAAATCAGTCATGATGCTCTGACTGGTACAACAAATTAGAACGAACATAAGGGCCAAAAGATGATTAAAGGACTGGCACATCTTGATGAAAGGAGAAGTCAGGTGGGACTGTTTAGCCAGTAAAAGACAAACTCAGGGCAGGGATCTCACTCACCAGTCTGTGTACCTGTCTGATGGCAGGTGCAAATCGGGGCTGCAAAGCTCCCACAACTTTGCCATCCAGAGGATGGAGACTGCTTGTCTGACCACATAGAAATCAGCCCTTTCCCACCCAGGGTGCATTCTTTATCCCTCATTACCTCCCTTAGGCCTTCCCACACCTTTCCCCTCCTTGGTCCCTAAAATTATTTAGGCTTACCAGGCCAGGTTCTACCTGTAAAGTGAACACCAATAGTACATTGATAAAAAATACAGAAGTTTCAGAGTCTGAAAATGTTATCAAGGCATACAAGCCATGGTGATTAAAAACCAACTGTTCCTCACTTCTAGCTGTCTTACTTGACATTATGAACATCTCTCTTCAAGGGGACACTGTTGAAAAGACACTAACAAGAAGATCCTAGATATCGCTATGGCTCAGTACCTTTTGCTAGACTTCAGCAAAGAGCTGAGCCTGGGATCACATGGTCTTCCTGATGTTTATTGAACAAAAAGTCCACCTCTGAAGACAGTCAAACCATGCATAGGGTTCTCAGAGTGCATATATTTGCATAACTAACATGAGCTAGTGCAAGCTGAAAGACTGCCATTTCCTTCACTCTGAAATTACATAATAACACTGAGATAGTAACTGACTCTCTCATTCTGAGGCTGTGAAGTCTCCAACTGCAGCTTCTTCAGTGCCAACGGGAGAAAAAGGATCCAGCCCCAAATGGCGTCCATTCAGAGAATGAAACAACACAGTCGTTCACAAACACTCCAGGACTGTACCAAGTACGGCAAGCCACAGCTCCTTGGGAGAGAGATTGTAAAGACCAGAGGAAAAGGAGAAAAGGTTCTGCACTGAACTCTGAGCAGGGTCCTGCCTCTCATCCTATCCGTGCAGATACACAGTCCTGTGTCCAACTGCACTATGGACCCACTCCTCCGCCAGACCAGGGCCACCCCACGTTGTCCAGTAGTGAGGGAATGGAGTGAACGTTCCCCTGTTGGACGCAATGTCACACTCCCAGCACCTGAGGAGCACACAGCTCCTTCCCCCAGCAGGCAGCCTGAACAGTGTACCGCTGGCAGATGGGACCAGCTCTGGCTGATGGAGACCTGGAAGCTCTGCCAGCTAGTCAGGTAGGCTCAGGAGTTAAGAAATAAACACAAAGATTGCTTTGGCAGCCAGTACACAGCCAATAACTGTGGATTCACCATTCAGATCCTCATGTGGTGGTTCCAGCTCAGGAACTCAAACACGATTTCTCACACCCCAGGGATGCACCTGGATGTGTTTATCACAATGACAGGACAAGTCCCACTCTGTTCCTCCTTACCATTTAATGGCAGTGCTGTGCCAGATGAGAGGAGACTCTCAGGCAAGGTAAGTAGAGAGACACCAGGTGAGGAATACAGCTAGAACTTGGCATAAACCCCCCAGAAAAGGCTAGGAGAGATTCTGAGTCCTAGGCAGGTGGCTGCCATGCACACTGGTGCCTAACCACTGCCTTCCAGAGCCTGAGGAAATGCAGCAGTCCCAGCAATTCTGGGCACATCCAGCTCTGTTGCTTTTCCACAGATGAGCAGAGCAAAGGGCTTAGCCAGATGACTGGGGATCACAGCAGAAGGGCTGTCCCACAGCCTCCTTCCCTCCTCACATAACATGTGATAGCTGTAGTAACTACTTATTTTTGTAAGATTATTGGGAAAGTGCTGTAGTTTTAGCTTGCTAGTGTGATTCAGCAGCTGAGAATGAGGAACTGGCTTCAGACAGTGCTTTGTGGTCCAGCAGCAAGTGTTCTGCCTCTCCTGGTCTGAAAAAGTCTACTGTAAAGATTTATTTAATACATTTTCTATTTTTAGGTCTTCGAACACTCTGCAGAAATAGATAGATATTTATTTGTCAATGGCTAAATTAAAAAACCTATCCCTTAAAGGGGATCTTTACTGATTTCCTCAGAGAAACTCATTGTGCACCAGCAAAGAGAAAACACATTTTTAATGGAAATATGAAAATCACCTGAAAATTGAGAAGCAAGAAACTGCAGCAAAGTACTGAGCCCCTGTCAGAGAGGGCCAGGGCAGAGCTATGTGCTGCCTGGGGAGCAGTGCAAACCATCACCCAACAGGTCACAGCTGCAACCAAGGCATAAAATGAGGGATTTTAAACTGCACCTAGAAAAGAAGAGGAAGTCAATGGTGTTTGAGCAGGAAAATATTATTATATGGATGAGTTTTTATTTTTTATGAAAATTTCAAAATAGTGTTTGATGATTTTTCATATTGAGGTACCAAGTCACACAGTTAAAAACACAGCACTACTGAAATAAAATCCTGTGGATGTGCAACAGGAGATGTGCCTTAGCTGGAGGAACTGAATAAACAAAGCACAGGAAAGCACAAAGCAGTGTGCAGAGAGAGGGAAGATAATTCAAACATCTTTATGAAGCAAAGCATTCTATACAGACTGAAAGCACACCTTGTTCTGCCTGTTAACAAGGGCAGATCTCCAGATACTGGCTCTGGTTTTAGCTAATATCCCAGTTGCAGACTGAGGGGAATTTGGGGTATATACATGGTATATATACATGGTATATTGACCACAATTGCTCATATTCCAGTTATATTGAAGCTGAGTAGATGGCAGGAGAGCAGCCTCTCCAGAATATGACCACGCATGCACTAAGGGTCTCCTGCTGTGTGGCTCTGTACCTGGAGAAGAGGGTGACAGAGATTACACCCAGCCCTGACAGGGAGCTTGGCACTGCAGCACACAGAGGACTGAGCAGAGAAGCACACAGCATATGCAAGAGCATCAGGGGAGCCAGAGCAGAGCCAGTGACGCATTCTGTGCTCCTCTGAGGGCTTTATCTCGAGCTTCCAACCAGAACGCCCACACAGTTGTCTTCAGGAGGACAAACAGGACAACCAGTCACAGATACACTTCCACAAAACACTGCTGCAATCCAACTCTCTCAGTGTAAAAGGAGCTATGAGGTGCTAATGCCAGAAAAGAAGAGAGCATCTGATTTGGGACAGAAAAGGCACGAACTTCAGAACAGCTCAAAGGCAGAGCAAAAGCCTTAAAAGCTGCAGAACTCTGCAATCAGAGAACTTGGTGTAAAAAGCTACAGAAAGAAGATGGCATCAGCAAGACAGCTCCACAAAGGAAACAAAAATTCTCAACAGGAACAGAGTGAAAAAGTGAAATTAATTGAGAACCATACTAGGAGGGACAGAGAAAGGAAAAACACAGCAGTAAACCAGTAGAAAAAAGAATAACTCTGGGAGGACCAGGCAGCAGTGAAGGAGAACAAGATCTGGTTTCTAGAAACATTGCTGAATCTGTCAGGATGAAGAGGGCTGAGGAATCTGAAAGTGTTCTCAGGTTTCCTTTTATATATAATGCTGGAGATATTTCGTAACTCACCTTACCATGCTGTTACTGCATGCCAGGAGAACGGATCATACTTTAAGGTAAGAGCAGGCTCTGCAAAATGACTGACTGCCTCCTGGGGATTTACTACAAAGGTGAACCAGCAGCAGGGCAAGAGAAGGAGATGAAATATTCCTTAAGGTGTGGGAGGTTGTGGGCACTTGCCACATCCCAGGAGATATTCCTGCTAACCACTTGCCTGTTCTTCCCATCCTCCCTCCTCCCTGCGATATTTTCATGCCATCTACAGCTCCTCTCCCAGGCAACCTCTATTTCTATACCATGTCAACCATAGCAACCATCTCATTGCTCCCTAATTGCACACACTGTCTCACTTTTATGCTAAGGAGCAATTTGATAGCTCAGCCATTTTAGAACCACTAATTGAAGATGCAGATACTCACTTTGGAAACAGTTTTATGTATTTCCAGAAGTTACTGCCCCTTAACTGGAAGTTATACCACCACTGAGATAATGGATAAGGTGAGCACTTCTACCTAGCTGGCCAGGTGCTAGATTGGCCACAAAAAATGTTCTGTTCCCTGCAGCAGCTTTGCTGACTCATGCTGGCCTTGCATCATTCTGCTGAGAACAGTGTGTGGCATGCGCATGAATCAGGAACGCAGCCCTGCACAGAGACATGGCCTCCAGCTGTGAGGAGCTGAAGCTGTGACTTCTTAAATGTCTCCAGCTAAATCGACAAAAGAAAACCTAAACACACCTTAAGACACCCTCTTATCTGGTGTCCTCACTCCACCAACCCCTGGCAGACTTATTACAGCTGGTCCCTTTGGAAACCAAATTAATCTTTCCCCTTCCTGTGTCAGCTGGACTTCAGCTGGGAGTTGCTGCCAGTCCCTGAAACAGAGGTTCCACAAAACCACTCCCATTGGCACTGAGGCAGATACCCTGTTTCAGGTTCCAGAGGTGAAGACTTCTGTAAGTCATAAAGTTGGACAGCTTATTATGTCTTAATTTTAATAAGAATATGCATCCCAGAACACATGCTCTTACAACCAGAACATAGCATAGACTGACGAAAACTGTATTTCTCCTAGTTTAGAAGTATCTGGGTAATGCTGACTCTGACTGACTTGGAGGTACAGCTAATGATCTGTTCTATTTCTTTCTCTCTTTTTTTTTTTTTCTCCTTTCTCAATTGATCAATATGACAAATAAACTGCCTGGGGCAGGGAGACCTTAATTGTATAAAAGAGGGGATAGCTGCACACACAGGGAAATAACTCTGAGATTTCCTCCTGTTTGCCTATGGAGATGCCAAATTTCTGGCAAGAGGGTCCTGCCTCTGATTTATAGCAATTGTTTGGACTCTTCAAACCTCTTTCCTATTCCATACTGTTAACAGTCTCATTCCAAGTAGCTTTTCTTCTCTCCCTTGCTTGTTTTGAGGATGACTTGCTGAATGTCAGCCTTCATGAAGATACAGATATTAAACCAGCTGTGAACTCCGAGTGGCTAAGGTGGTTGGTGAAGCACAGGACTGTATTCTGCCAGCCCTTGAGAAAAAGCAGCTCTCCTCTGCCAACAACTTCCTTTGTTGCATCGTGACTTTGCACTCTTGGATCTAGCTGATCCTTGATAGAACCCAGGTCTGGGTTCCTGCAATTTGATTTACAGCGTGGAGTAGAGCAATAATGAATGTGATACAAAAAGTTATTTCAAAGTGGAGAACTTCAAGGCCTCCTGTCCCTTCTGCCAATAAACACAGGGCCTGTCCATTTAGCACTGAAGGGAGAGGGGTTTGGAAGCAGCCAAGGAGGTTTCTAGCAGAGTAGTCCGGGACATCTTCCTCTCGTGGTACTGGTGACACATCCACTCAGCCACTGCCTCTCATCAGTCTGCTAAATGAGCTCACTCAAGTCTTATTTCATCACAGGAGCCCCTGCTTCCCAATGCCACCCCATCCAGTCAGGTCCCTTCCAGCTTGCAGATTACACAGTGGAATCAGGGACTGAATTTACTGACCAGGGAGAATAGAAAGGACCGGGAGAGGCCTCCATCACCACAAACACTTCTCTCAGGGCCTCTCACTTGTTCAGTTCCCTTGGAGCCATGCAGGCACAGGACCCTTCTATGCTCCCATGCCTCCCTCTTCCTTAACAATGGTCTTTGCCTTTGAATATGGACCAACAGCAAGAAAGAAAAGCCATAACAAATAAAACTCTCATGCAAATCTAGCAACCAAGAAGGGGGCCAAAATACATATTATGCTCATACCTCAGCCTGCAAGCTCGTTCTTCAGAAAGATGGCACATGGGTCAAAAGCACAGAGAGCCACCCTAGCCAATGCTTTACTGTTGTGCAAAGGAGTCATTTTTGATTGAGGCCATTGACTTCTTACATGGCTTGGGTAGTGTCTGCATTTCTGTCTAATTACTACAACTTAACTTATCCCTCTTAATCCATTTTTAGCAAGCTTTTCAGAACATAAATCTAGTCACCCAGAAGGTAAATCACTGGCTTCTTCCCATTTCTCTTCTAAGAACATCCAGAGTGCCTGATGACAGACTGATATTCCTCAGACAGCTTTCAAAAGGGAGGTACTAATGGCCTTTTCCTTCTAGTTTTTCTCCTAAATTGCTTAATAATTTGACACTGGAGCTTAATAGAGAATGGACAGATGAGGTCTCAGTGCAATAAATGGTTAGCAAAGTGCAAAAGCAATTAACTGAGTTTCTCAATGTGAAAGTCAATAGAGGAAGCCAGTTATGCTGCCAAGCTTTTTTAACAGTCTGTTTGTAGCTATAGCATGTTGTGAAAAACAGCACTAAACTTTTACAGCCCTGAGGTAGGTTCTAGCAAATTGCCAAAGACTTCAGTGCTTCACAAGAAGGTGCATGAATGACAGTACCATGTGCAAAGAGACAAAGTTATTCAGGAGCAGGTATTGATAACAGACATGCATATTGAGTCCTACCCCTCTGTGCCTTGCAAGCCTCCTTCGGTTGGCGATTCTTAGCCTTCAACTTCTTGGAGGAAATATTCAAGCCTTTACTTTCAAAAGCAAAGAAAGGGCTCACTAATTTCTTTCCAAACACTGACGCTGGGATAATGCTGTTTTTCAGAAAGGCAGAAATTAATCCAAATTGTATTCCCCATTAAAAAAACAAACAAACAAACAAAACAAAAACAAACAAACAAAAAACAAGCCAACCCAGTACTATTCTATACATCTGAGAGATCAGTCCAGCAAGACTTCAAGGGCTGTCTCCGGAGAGCTAAGAACCTGCTGGCCAAGGAGATTAGTGCTCATGTTCATCTGTGAATAACGCATCAGGACAGAAATTTCCTGAAGAGTTATGGATACATAACTAATTGTGCTATTAGTACTAACTTCTGAGATCCTGGAGAGGAAGCTGTGAGAGGAGGAACAATGATCTGAAGTCACCACATGTAGAAATTTATCTCCATTTCTTAATGTGAAGCAAAGGTAAAAACAGCCACAGAGATTAGGCACAGCAAAGCACGAACTAATGAAGACTGGTTTTTGTGTGTCCACCCTGCTCTGTTCCACCACCATAATCCCAGCTTCCTCCACATTCCCTGCTGTCCACTGCCATACTCTCAGCTCCACTTGTGAGCCAAAACTACCAACGGTGCAAGTGGCAGCACGGTCAGAGACAGCCACGTGCTGACAGCTGGTGTGCGAGCAGGGAGTGCACGACAAACAGATGTGCACTGTTCCCATGAAGGCACTGACTCTGATCACTTGCCTGCTCAACCAACTTTCACAAAAATGGTAGAAGCTTGTTGATTTCAATGCTTTAATAGAAGGAAATTATTTACTGCAAACACAGAAAGTTTATTTGCAAGAGGAATTCATACTGTGCACCCAAGCATCTCTAAGGGGATGAAGAAAAAAAATAACACAAACTAAGAAGTTACAGCCAAACTAGCTCAATACTTTCTCTAATCTTTCCTGTCAACAGCTACTAGGCTGGTGTTGGAGTCCAGAAAGCTTATGATTTTTTGGGGGGAAAGAAAAATAAATCCTCTTTTTCCATCTCAGTAAATTGTCCCCAGAATAATTTTTAGGCATTCATTTACACACAGCTTGCTCTCTTGCGTCCCATACACAGTTGCTGGGCTGATGGAAAGTCTCTATCATCTCCCTTTCTTCCCCAAGTACTTTTGCCTAACTAACACTACAAAGGCTGGAAGATACTCCCTGTGTTTTAAACTAGCTACTACTGTCAGGTCTCTGGGTGCTAACCAGACTATCTCAACTGCTTTGGACTCCAAGTGTCTCTCAAGGACTTGGAGGTCTCACTCCTCTGCCCATCAAGAAGCAGTGGAAAGTCTGTGATAATGCCTGTAGCAAGCACCCTGGGCTGTGCTAGAAGCAGCACCCACTAAGATCTCTATACTCAGACACCTATCACAAGGATATATTACTGCATCCTTATCTGCTTCTGAGTTTCTTCCTCCTTTGCAAGATGCATCCCAGGAGTTACCTAGGAAAGTCTGTGCCTGAACATGTACAAAGAGCACAAGCCACATCCCATAGAAACTCATGCTGAGGAACCACTCTTCTGCCCTTACTCTGGTGTCCAGCCATGCCCCTTTGACTGAGACATGTTGTACCTCTTGTTCACACACACACGGCTTCCCTGCTTTCACCAAAGCACTGGCAATTGTTCACCATGTTCCTGTGATCCAGTCTATCATCCATTTACCATCACACCTGCTGAGGATGTGACTCAGGTATGCCAGCACGATAGACAAGAGGAAGAGTGGCAAAAAGGCATGACAGGAGGTGGATTGTTTTGTCAGGAAAGAAACTACTGCAAAGCTACACATCTCTCTGTCTGCAGAATGGCAGTAGGGCGGAAGATCTCACAGCCCGGCCTTGCCAGATCACAGGAAAAGAAAGGAAGGGAAGAAAAAAAGTGTCCTAATTCAATAACTACTTGCTGGAGAAATTGTAAGGACAGACATGGAGGCTGGATGCAGCCAATCAGTATGGAGCCATCAAGGAGACAGAGGGGGTACTGACCTTACACAGCAAAAGGGCCCCTACCCCATCAGAAGAAAGAGGAATCCCTGTCATTTTGGAACAGTGCCCAGCCTGCAGGGCTTTTCACAGCGGAACCAGAGCGACTTGGAATAGAAACAGCCTCGTCTCTGAGATCAGAGAGTTTAAACCGGAGCTTGTTTTTTCTGCAGTCACAAGCCAGCAGGCACCAGCTGCAGAATTTGCCGCAGTGTGTGTGTGCGTGCGTGTGTTTCTGCGTGTGTGAGTGTGCAGCAGCCATGCTCCTCCCCTCCAAGCTCACTGTGTAATCAATGACACATTGATTACAGCTCCCTCCTTTTCCCCCTCCCTACATCACTGACAGTCCCAGTCTGATCACTCTCAGCCCCTCTCTTCTAATATTAAGAAAGCTTTTGTTTTCATCTTTTCAATGACTTCTTTTCATTGCTCCCTCCCTGGTCAATGAGGTTTTGCTTCTTCTCTTTTTCTCTCTTAGCCAAAACAACAGTGTCTGACAGATATTCATGGTCACATACCCAGGTCTGTGCAAAGTGCTAAACCATGCTCTTGCTCCTCTAGCTCTGAACCCTGGAGATAAAAGGACGTATTTTGAAATACTTCAACACATTTCAGCTCTAGCATACAGATAATTTAACACTTTTAACAAGAAGCTTGCTGGTGGCGACACTAACGAATGCCAGAGGTACCCCACTAAAATAGAATCCCATGTGTCTGTGACTGCAAAGGTGTCATCATCACACAGTAGCACTGGCAATGCAGGAGAGCTAATGATAAAGGGACAGCTGGCCC
The DNA here is from genome assembly GCA_013397775.1 of Eulacestoma nigropectus. Taxonomy (NCBI): domain Eukaryota; kingdom Metazoa; phylum Chordata; class Aves; order Passeriformes; genus Eulacestoma; species Eulacestoma nigropectus. Next base: position 2,802,009 of record VZTE01003320.1, on the reverse strand, counting down.
CTTATCCCTCTGTGTTACATGGGCAATACAGCAAGGTGAGGGATGACAAAGGACTATGCTAGGAAAAAGAAAGCATTTTGTTATTCTCATTTCTTAAGCACAAAGTCCCTGCTTATAGCCTACTAGGATGAAAATCAGCTCCAAGCTTGGCCACGTCTCCTCTCTCTGCTGCCATAGAAAGGCTGCATCACTCACATTTTACAGGAACCTTCCCTTTTTCCTCCCCCACTCGCTGGATGCATTTGGATGCTTTTTGGTTTCCTGTAGTGGAAGAATGTAGTGTTGTGAAGCTTGAAGTCAGACTTCAGCTACTTCAAGACTAGTCATATGAGGGTGTGCAGCAGCAAAGGAGAGAGAAATTGCAAAAAAAGACTGGCCCTGTATCTCTCTTCCATCAAATCAATAGCATGACAGTCCTCCTTAACAACCCTCCCCCCTCCTGCCTGGCATTAGCCTCATTCCAGCATCAGCACGGAGCTGAAGGGTGACACAGACACTAATACTGTCTTTCGCCAAGCCTTGCCCAAAGGCAGCATCTGTGAGATGCCTTGTACCACCTCCTCCCTTCTCCAGCAGCACAACATCTTCAGGGAAGACCATACTGGGATAAAACATAATGCTGCAGGACTCCTTAAGTTCCTGACAGGCGGAATACTTTCTCCAGATTCTTCTCTAGACCCCTCTTCATACATCCTTCTCTGTGTTTGAGCTAGGGCCACAAGTGCAGCAAACAGCTGAGCAGCTCGGGAATTTGGGTTTTGTTCCTATACTCGAGCACAAACAGCTGAGGAGGGGCGAGGTCCGCAGATCATAAAAACCCCAAGCTCCATCCGCAGCCACCTTCCCCTCTTATTACTAATCCCCCTCAACCCCCCCCCAAATTCCAAGGAAATAAACCCGCACCCGCTATGACCGCTCCGCGCAGGTGCGTTTCCTCACCTGCGCCCCTGCCAGGGCTGCGCAGCCCCAGCAACTCACCGGGACCACGCACAGGAGCGCAGAGCCCGGACAGGTCCGCTTGCCGTCACCGATATCCCCCGTTACCTCCCCAGAAGGGCCCGTCCTCCCCGGCCGACCAACGTCTTCCAAAGCAATGAGCAGCATCCGAGCGCGAACAAAGCGCCGCCGCCTCCATCCCGCAACCTCCACGATACCGGGACTCCTCGCTCCCGACCGCCCCGGCTCCCTTCGCTGCTCGCCCCAGGCCGGTGGGGAAGGAAGATGCACCTACCATCCTGGCCGGGGAGCGACGCCGATCGGCTGCCCGGAGCGCGGAGGATGCGCCGGCACGGCCCGGGCTGCGGCGAGCGGCTGCCGTGTCACGGCGGCGGGGAGGAGCCGCCGCGCCCCCACCCCCGTGCGCAGGGCGGTTTAACCCTCTGCGGACCGCGGAGCGCCCGCAGCGGCGGCCCCGGGCATCCCCACGGGCGGCCTCTCCTGCTCCGGTGCTCCGCGGCCAGCCCGGTGCGGCTCTGGCTCTCGATCTCCGGGCAACGGCGAGCACCGCGATTCCGTCCCGCGCTGCGAAATACCCGACACGGGTCAAACCGCGGCCCGCGCTCCGAAATACCTGACACAGGTCAAACCCCAGCCAACAGGGGTTCCGGTGCTGGCTGAACACTTTTCCCATCACTCTCAGGCAGTTCCTCACGGGCTTCCGGAGGAGTGCTCCCCATTCCACCCCGGGCTCCTTCGGCTTAAGTTCTCAAACTGGAACCTCACGTCGGACTCCAGCTGCAGAGCAGCTCCTCCAGTTAAAGACAAGCGACACGAAGCACCCCACGCAGCCGCAGCTACCCAGTCGGGGACAGATGTGCCTGGCACCACACACCAACGCCCGGCTGCTCACGCACAGAGACGGGTCAGCGGTGAGCTCGGACCACACTGGACAGACAATGAACGCGAATGAGTGAGGCAAGAATAGCGAGTATTCGACCTCTGGAGACCTATTTCCAGCATTTTTCAGATAAATGTTTACATTGTTTTCTGAGAACCTTGCAACTTGTCTCATAACAGCATCAGCTCCAAGGCACTTGCAAAGAATTTTAACTCCTTGTTTCCACTCTGCTAGGCTCAGGCATCCCAGTCCCGCGCTGGAACATACAGATTACTCCATGGTGTTCTAGTTGGCAACAGTGATTTTTTTTTTCCCTCACAGCAAGAACTGAAACCACTCTCACTGCCCTGCTTGCCTTACACATGATGCTGGCTTACTTCTAGATTCCAGAATTAACTGTGAAAGCTGGAGATGTCTTGCCTGCCCCACAGCAGGTCTCCCTCTCAGTGATTTTAGGACTGACTGACACAATAAATGCTCAGAAATAAAAATATCACCGAATTTTAAGTTCTAAAAGTTAAAAAAAACCACCAAACCAGAACCTTCTCTTCTGTAGCTTTCAGATGATGCCAATCAGTGGCAAATATCTGTGAACTTGAGAAAAAAAATCAATGCACTAGATCAAACATCTTAGATTTCTGTATGTTTTGGACAGGTAACATAGCCGCATCTTAACATCCTATTTAAAAAGACCAAAGGTTAAAATATTCTCAAAGAACAAACTATGGAAAAAATAGCTCCATGCTATGGGTCCCCTGTGCACCACAATGGACATTCTTCGAAACAGAGGAGGTCATTATCACTACTCATCGTACTTGACATCCCACTATAACCAGTACAACACAAGATGAAGAGTTTTGCATAGTCAACGTGAATAAGGAGTCAGAAGTAAAGAGCCAAGTAGGCAGGTGGGGATGCAGATGACTGCAAACCAAACGTGCAGTCCCTTTTTTCAGCTTAAGGATGCACAAAGTGAGCAAAGGATACTAACTTAAAGGTGCTGCACTGCAGCAGTGCTGACAACAAAGCAGGAGGATGTATTTGCTATTACTGCTTCATATAAACTAGGCTTCTTAATGTTTGAGTTAACATCATCCACTTCAGTGCAAGAACTGCCCAGACGGGTAGCCCAGGGACAATTTCATCCCTTGGGCAGTTCTCGTGTCTTTCCTAATAAACCCACAACACTGAGACATGTCTGTCACTTCAGAGAGCAGAGCCAATGGTGCAGGAGGGAAGGGAGGGGGTCACATAGTCTGGGTCTAGAACTGACCCACGCTGGAAATTGCACTGCCATTAGTCGATTTGTCAGAGCACTCCAGAATGGCAGCTCCGACTGCACACACAGGAAGGGCATACACCCCAGGCCATTTTATACAGTGACACACAACTCTGCAAGCCTTTTCCTTTTCTACACCCACTACAACAGTGATCAAATTTAGCCCCTAGCAGGATATTTAGAGCAGCAAGATCTCCTTCTGTATTGATTTTTTAAAATATTGATATATTCTATTTCAAGCAGCAAAATTAGATTTTTCTGTCTAATCAGGATATTTCCTGATTAGTAGTTGTTTCAAAATCCCTTCCTATTAACAGTCATGCAAGTACACTTTAAAGCATGAACTAGCCAGATGTCCTTAAGCACATTAAAACCTTTTTAATATATAAACAGACCAATTTGCTATCTTCCATCCATGATCTCATTTTATAAGGAAACAACATTGTTTCAACAATATGTCATGCTCTTTTCTCTTTTGCCTCAAAATACTTCTTTATAAGTCACAAAGATTCAGCATCTTCCAATTGCTATTGAGAATTTACATCAGAAATAGCTTTTTCTATGAAATTAATGTCTGAAGGTTGGTGGATCTACTGTCTCTAGGTTCCCTCTCACTTTCTGTTCTTAGTTATGTGTTCACACCCCAGCAAACTGGAATGCATATTTTTATACTTTGCGAGTGTTTTTTTACAAAGCAAAAGTCATTTCCGAGGTATGGTGGTTTTCACAAAGCACAGTTCTTGGCATATGTGTACTGCTTGACCAGCAAGACACTTCTCAAAACTGAAGAGGTTCTTAAAGCAGCTGCTGCCTTTACCATGCACCTGTTGTTTAAGTGGCCTAAGAAGCCTCCTGCACGCGTCTTCTTTGAGGCAGCCCTCCTGCCTTCACGTGATCAGGTAACAATTGCAGATAAGATTTTCTTTTTAGCTTTTAAAGAAAACAACATTTAGCAATAAGCCTAAAAATAGTCGTCAAGAGAAAAAGGGAATTAGTAAGGAAAGCACTCATCGATCTTCAAGGCACTTCCAGTTCCTAAAAAAAAGGCACTGAGCTTCTACCAGGAAGACCTAGAGCTATGATCAAGAACATTTCCATTTCTTCAGTCCTTTAGGAGATCAGGAGATTCATCTGACAGTTATGGGATCTCACAGACCAGCCAACAGGACCAGTACTGAGATGAGGCTCATTGAGGTTCAATTCCAAGGACCACTCAAATATGAAAGTTTAAAGACACTATTATTCTCTGATGCAAGGACAGATTTATTTCAGGTATTGAATTTGAAAAGAGGGAGCTTTTCCCTACTTACGCTAAAAAACCTCAAGCCACTTTTTTCCATTTTGTCAAACTGACAACTATGGTTTGAAACAAAGATTCTGTCTTTGGGCTGTTCCCTGTCCATAGGGCTTTGAAAAGGCCACAAAGCTTCCTGGGATAGTTAGGTGTAGTTCCTTTTTGACTCGGATATGGAATTAAATATGGAATTAAACTGTTAAAAATGTGAACACTTATGTCATCACTACACACCTGAGCCAGTATCACACTGACAGAAATGTTCTGCATCATAAATAGTAAGAAGCTATAGACACGGTCTTTCCCTAGGCCAGCATAAATATAAAAAGTCAGTTCTTAAAATGTTTTTCTGTTATTTTTAAATTTTAGGGTGGAGCCAGGGTCACATCTCTATTTTTTTGTCTACTATGATGTTTCAAACAGTTTTATATAAGTGAAGGCTGTGTGTTTTTATGAAGTATGAGATCTCAAAAATGACAGCTAAAGCATAAGACTTACAATGAGTCTAAAGGTCATGCTTCTCTGAACAAAAGCTCCAAGCTCCCTACTATCTTAAGCTCAAAAACATTTGATTTTCTTAAAAACTTTAGGATAAAGGCTTTAATAAGAAAAGAGATTCTAATGAAGAATATACTTTCTTCTGAAAGCCTTGGGACAAAGAATAACCATGGCCTGACCCAGACATAGCCCAGATATTAAATTGAGTAAAATAGATTTGTTTCCCCACACCTTTGTGTGAAAAGCAGAGTTCTGAGTGCACAGAACTCTGACCTCTCCATTAGTCTGCATCCCAGCTTCCAAGCTCTCACTGCACAAGGCTGTCACAGCATGTGCAAGAGCAGAGGCATTAAGCTCTCACCACAGCACACTGGCAGAAAAAAACTGCCAAGAAGCTCAAGGATTTGTTTGCATTTGTCCTCTTGGACGATTTCTTTACTTTGATTATCCAGTTACTTACTTTCACAGGCTATCTGCTTTCAATCAAACAAACAAACAGATGACTTGTTCAAGTCTTTGGCAAATCACTTCTAAAATCCTCTTGACTATCTTCATTTCTGTCTAGGTACAGCAATTTTTACTCTTTTCTACAGGCTTTACTAGGATGTATTTAAAGGATACTCGTTTTTGCTGAATACTGCATCTTTCTCTGCAACTGTTTAATGAGTCTTCCTATCTCCTTTCTTATTTACAGGTATTTGTATCTTTTTAATCTGTATGGTTGCTTAAATTCTGACCAAAGAGGTGTTTCCCACTTTTGTCAAGTTTCCTTATTTTTAAATAACCATTTCTGAAATGCAGTGACAACCCTTTGGTTGTTGGTATGGTTCTATTTAAAGGAACCTTTGATCCCAAAAGTATTTTATTCTTTCAGGTAGCTTTGCAGGTACAGTTATATATTATTATTATTATTGTTATATATAACAATACACTTATATATTTAGGCTTCTCTTCCTTAATTTGAGAATGATGTTTTCACCTTTCTGATGCTTCAGGGCCCAAGGAGTGATTTTTATCTGAGCTATTGAAAATTAGCGGCCCTAATGTGGAATTTTACAAGTTTAAAGGTGGAGAGCCCAAGTCATCCATTCCATTTAGCTTTGTATCATTTTCTTCTCCAAGTAAGGTTTTACTTTTGTGGTAATAGCATGCCTAGTGCAGGCCCAGAGACACTGTCAGCACCTGCTACTAGCCTCTTTTCCAGTTCCTACTTTAAACAAATTCATGAACCCTGTGAGTTTTCAGTGGCAACATTCTGGTCCTTCTTGCCCCAGAAAATAAGGTTTTAAAAATGGTGATCCTAATTTAACTCAGCAACTGCAAACCTTTAGGGAAAATGATGGAAGATGACCTGTCTAGAACTCTCAGTGGAAAGGATAAAGAGGTTTATAAATCAAGGCTGTAAAACTGGAGCAAACACGAGCAGTACTAAAAGGCCAGAAGGAATATGAAAAGAGGGACTGAGGCAAATACCGGAGCACAGTGAGCACAGCACTGTGCTCCTGTACAAGTGCAGCACGGCTCCTTAGCACCCAGAAGGGTGGCAGAGAGGGAGGCAGACCAGGATCAAATCCTAGTGATTTCTTAGTGACACTGGGATAAAACCCTAGTGTTTTCCTAATTATGCTGAGTTTAAGGATAGACTTCTCAAAAAGCATTTCCAAGAAGCAGCATACATCTACCATGCCTTCTGCCAGTGTTGGAGTTGGCTGTACTTCTCAGCAGCCAGCTGGGCCAGCACCTGCACGTGAAGGCACCCATAGACACAGCAAAGCTTCCCACATTTCCCCTCAGATACAGAGAGCAAAGCAGAAGGGACAAGCTAGGTCTGTCACGGAAAGTAAGAAAGAAATGCAACCAAGGCAATGTGAGAGAAGCTGCAAGAGACAGATCCTGGTGCAAAATTCCTCTTTGTGCAGAAGGGTTTTTTTCCTTCCAGACACATTTAACTGCCTCAGATCACATTCTTGCTCTGAACTAGACAGTAACCTGTTGTAAAAAGTACCAGCTGCCCCAAAAATGGATTCCTGGGAACCTGCTCTTTTAACTCTGTCTTCAAGGCCTGAACAGGGCACAAAGGCTGCTAACACCCTTATGGAGAACCGCATCAGTCCAGAGGCACCAATTCAGCAGGTTCCCTTCCTGTTATTCGGTTAGCAAATGCCATGATGCTTTACAGACAGGGAGCTGGTAGGATGGCTCTGACAAAAATCACAGCAGGATCCTAAGAGAGAGACAACAGGCATCAGTGGCAACAATGAAGTTGTTGCAAATGGCAGGCAGGAGCTAAGCCTGGCAGAGAGACGAAAAGGAAGGCTGGGGAGAGGATAGAGTAGAATTTAGAACTGGCAGTGGCACAATTAAAATTGCTGAGACAACATACAGTTGGGAAGGTTGACAACACTCTGGATATACTTCCATGTTTACATGGCTGTGACACTGACTGGAGATGACTTGCTTAAAAAGAGGTACATTTTTTATTAACCCACACCAGGGGTTAATAAAACCACTAGAGGTGCTTCATTTTTCTGTGTAACATTTAGAATTGGAAACCAAGATGTTGACATGCAGACATTTTTATATAAGCAATGCAAAACAGCTCTGCCACATTTTGTGAGGCTGCAGAACCCATTACCTGTCACGTTCGGGCAGATTTAACAGGCATTGTTTGGAGGCTTCTCTCACAATGGATCCAGGTTTGAAGACAAGCTAAAAATTCTAGGAAAAACTAACAGTGACAGGATCTAGTTGCTACTACATGCAAAGATACCACAGAAATAACCATATGCTATGATTACAGAACAGAAATCGCTCTTTCAGGTGTATTTTAAATTTAAAAAGATAAAACATTAGAATCTCTAAACTAGTGCTAGTAAATTGTGTGCATGTTTGGGATGTCATGGTTTCTAGACACTTTCTGCTTATAAGATCTGCTTAGTCAAGAAAAGGAAAAAACATGAGAAATATGCAAATGTTTTTTAGACATGGATCAAACAGGACATCCATTTCAGGCACTCTTCCCTCCTGGGTTTATGCTCTCCTGTATGATAAGATCAGCACTGCAGCACATGCTTTCCTGCAAAGATCTTACTCAGATGAAACCAGAGAGGGAAAACAAATAAGGGGTGGGGGTGTGGTGAGGGGAGGAAGGGAAATCAATAATCACTTTGAATTATTCATCCCCATGAAATAGGAATAAAAATGCAAGCAAATGCCATCTTTAGAACAGTGATCCCAGGAGAATTTTCTTTAGAGAAGTCTGTCTACTGCAGGTTTTTTCTACAGAATCATTAGTACTCACTAAAATTTCAGAGGCAAAGTAGGATTAGGTCAAACCCAAACCATCCACTTACCTGAAGGCACATAACGTTGTAAATAATAATTGCCAATTCCCACAATAGCTACTGTCAAAGTGAAGGCAGACAAAAGCCAGAATAGTTTACAAAAAGATGAATAAAACACTGAGATCAGGTAATCTGAAAGAAATATATGTCCTTGTCCTATTTTGTTGTTCAGAGATCTTTTTCCTTTTTTTTTAACCATCAGAAATTTAAGTCTCATCTAACTCAGCCATCCTAAAAAGTTCTACAGATGTGGACCAGCATCACTGGAGCAAACCCCACTGTTTAAAATCAATTCAGAATGTATTCTACCAAAGCCATTTAACAAAGGCCTGAGAAATCAAAATCATTGAGTTATTCCCAAGCTACTACCTTAAGGACAGCCCAGACTTAGTATTTCTTTTTTGAAAGGTAACAAAGAAAAAAGTCATTCACACCTACCAGGACACAGAGTACTAAAGAAAACAAAACAGAATATGCTTATTTTACATTATGTCCTGAAGAAAGGTCCAACCCTTACCCAGTGATCTCATCATTATTTTCCTTTTCTATCAAATTCAAGAGTAAATCTTCTCTCAAGGTCCATTCAAACAGATCTTGACCCCTTGACTATTCTATATGACAGACAGTACAGCAGGACCGGCCCAGCTCAATGCACTCCCTCCTCTGTCCTTGAAGGGTAAGAAAGATTGTTCCAGGATAAACCCAGTTATTCTTTGCCTCCACGTACACTTCAAGATTTTGAATTCCATGAACTGCCAGCAACATTTAACCACAGCATCTGGTTTTAGAAGCAAGAGTAACAATCTAGTAAGGCAAGTTCTAACTTTAGAAACGCAACCAGCGAATTCACAACTGGGGTGATTTCAACTCTAGGAGTTTTGAGCTAAGAAACTTGCAAAATTGGAAAGTTAATTATCTGTGGAGATAAAATGCAAAAAACACAAGAAAAACCTCACCAAACATTATTTTTTTCTGCGTTTTGTGTAAGGACTAATTCTGAGTAGAAAATAACTATATTGGTTTATTTCTAGTTGAATAATTATATATCAAAACAGTCTGGTTTGTGAAGACTTACTCTCAAACAAGTATGCCTGCATCAGGAATTCCCTCACTAGCATGTTACTGACAGCTTTGCTAGCAGCTCCCACACACACCAGACCTAAGCGATGACAGGAGAAAGAGCAGGTGGATCACAGCAGTGACCTGTACTGGCTTGGCTTTCCTGCAGTGTCCCACTGCAGCAGAGAAGCCCCACACACGGAACACCTATGGCAGATAGCTCATTCTCCACTATTTACCACCATGACAGCAGGAATTCTTGGCTGTGCTGACTCTTTTCCCTTAATGAACACGTGTGCCTGTAGCACCCTGTTTAGGCCCAGTTCTCTTCATAAATGACTTGGACATATGACTCAAAGGAATACCGAGTAAGTTTGCCAGTTATACTAAATTAAGAGCAGCTGTCGACTCCCTCGAAGGCAGGCAAGTCCTGCAGAGAGGCCTAGACAATTCAGAGAGTTGGGGAATCACCAACCGTATGAAGTTTGAGGACAGGTCCTGGATTCTAAACCTGGAATGGGGCGACCCTGGACATATGGACAGACTGGGGAATGAGAGGCTGGAGAGCAGTGTTGTGGGAAGGGACCTGCGGGTCCTGGTTGATGGCAAGTTGAACATGTCAGCAGTGCCCTGGCAGCCAGGATGGCCAAGGGTGTCCTGGGGGGCATCAGGCACAGCATCGCTGGCTGGATGAGGGACGTGATTGTCCTGCTCTGCTCTGCACTGGTGTGGCCTCACCTCGTGTCCTGGGGGCAGTTTAGGGTGTCACAATACAAGAAAGATCTGGAGCTATTAGAGAGCATCCAAAGGGGAGCTACAGAGGTGGTGAAGGGTCTAGGTGAGAAGCCATCCTGAGGTCAGACCTCACTGGGGTCTGCAGCTTCCTCATGAAGGGCAGCACCAATCTCTGCTCTCTGTGACAGGATTTGAGGGATAGGCTGGAGCTGTGTCAGGGGAGGTTTAGGCTGGGTACTAGCAAAAGGTTCTTCCCCCAGAGGGTGATCAGGCACTGAAACAGGCTCCCCGGGGCAGTGGTCACAGTCCCAACGCCGCCAGACCTCAAGGAGTGATTAGACAACAATCTCAAGCATATGGTGGATTTTGGGGTGCCCTGTGCAGGGCCAGGAGTTGGACTTGATGATCTTTGTAGGTCCATTCCAAGTCAGGATAGTCTATGATTCTATGATAATTACCTACAGTTTATAATAGACCGGTCATACATTCAAATAAAAAAACACCTTACCTAAAAAAGTCTACATAACACAAAAATCCTAGCACATCCCCCAAAAAACCCACAAGCAAAACACGCATTTGGTTTAAAATGAAAATAGAAACTATCTTCAGGCAGTGACTTCATTTTCTTTGCAATGTTCTTAGTATTCCAAAGCTCAAACTCAGGAACTGACCCATTTGTTCCACTACTGCTTCATACAGACCAGCAGGATAAAGCAAAAAGTAAAAAGAAATTACAGGTGGATTAGGGATCTGGTGTGGATCCTCTGCAGTAACACATGTCCTGGCAAGAAATCAGGAAAAGCTGACTGCCTGTCTACACAATCCCCCAAAGTTTCCAAATCAACTGGCAAGGCATTCCACTACACAGAACAGAATGAAAACAAGTTGGTACTTCAAAAGAAAGATTCCTCTAGACCTGAGCCATTAATGGTCCCCATTAACTCCACTTCAGAATTCCTGATTTTCTAGCACAAAGACTATTATGATTTCTTAATATCAAACAGAAAGCATGTAATCTCAGATTACCCAAGAAAGAAGCAGCATCAGATCAGGAGGGGAAAACGATGCCTCAAGTCTGCAACTTAAGTTCTTACAGAGGGACGAAAGAGGTGTATGTTCCAGCAACGCCATAGTTAATAGAGCAAGGCAAAATCCTGTAACTGATCCAGTCAGACTGAGGGACATCTGTTTTCTAAGAAGGTAGGAATTACGGCATTAAAATTACAATAGCACATGACAACAATTAATCTTGGGGCAAAATAGGATTAACATGTTCCATCCACACTGTTTTTCTACATTTCAGAATCCAGACCCAATGGAAGCATTTATTTCCTGAAATAGCAGCTCAGATTCTAGATGAGATCACTCCAGGGGTTCCGCTTGGACCCATTGCCTGCACAGGTGAAGCAGGGCAGCAGCCTTGTCCTCCTTGGCCAAGGGCCTGCCACAATCACCAGGGTATACGAGCACCTAGTGCTGATTGCATGGCCTGTTTCTCTGGCATCTGGCACATAAATGCCACCCATTACTCTGCACTAGAACACTGAGATAGGGCACATTTGCTGGCTGTGAGTGGCTTTCCACCCCACGAATCCACTGTGGGAAGTGCAGCAGAACCTGACAGCCAAACCATGAGGTCACATACAGTAAAGGCTCAGCCCTGGTCCTCAGCCTAGGATACCACCACTGGTGCACCCAAAACCACGTACCTGAGGGCAACACTTGGGTAAACAGGAACTGAGAGCAGCTGGTCAGAGACTCACTCCTTGAGCCCACACCAATACCAGTGATTCTTTAAAAGCAAAGGAAAGGGAGCTGCATTCACAACACCGTAGAGGGAAACAGACCAAGAAATCTGTCAGAAAATTATACACAGCTGCTGAAACTCACATGTATAAGATTATTTTCCTACTTAATCCTGCTTCCCCTTTGCTCATTATATTTATGTTAGCAAGGTCCTGTTGACTAGGAATAGAAAAGCCTACTCTAAGCCATTGCTTCCGGGCATACTAGAGAAAAGTGGACAGAACCAGAGTGAAATAATAAATAATGATACACAACACATTTATAAGGCTTTCCTTCTAAAGTCTAGATGTGACTTATACCAGAATTCCAGCAACACTAAAAAAAAAAAAAAAAAAAAAAAAAAAAAAAAACCAAAAAGCTTGTATTAATTTTACTTAA